>PVHX01015051.1:0-48185 GCA_004024805.1 Geosciurus inauris | reverse complement strand
AGACCAGAGACCCAAAGCCTAATAGAAGAAAAAATAGGCCCAAATCTTCATCATGTTGAATTAGGACCATACTTCCTTAACAAGACTCCTATAGCACAAGAAGTAAAATCAAGAATCAACAAATGGGATGGATTCAAACTAAAAAGCTTCTTCTCAGCAAAAGAAATAATCAATGAAGTGAACAGAGAGCTGACATTCTGGGAACAAATCTTTGCCACACACACATCCAATAGAGCACTCATCTCCAGGATATATAAAGAATTCAAAAAGCTTAACACCAATAAAACTAACAACCCAATCAATAAATGGGCCAAAGAGCTGAACACAAACTTCAAGAAGATATACAATCCATCAATAGACATATGAAAAAATGGTCAACATCTCTAGCAATCAGAGAAATACAAATCAAAACTACCTAAGATTTCATCTCACGCCAGGTAGAATGGCAATTATCGAGAATACAAACAACAATAAGTATGGGCGAGGTTGTGGGGGAAAAGGCACGCTCATACATTGCTGGTAGAACTGCAAATTGGTACAACCAATCTGGAAAGCAGTATGGAGATTCCTTAGAAAACTTGGAATGGAACCACCATTTGAGCCTGCAATCCCACTCCTCGATCTATACCCAGAAGACTTAAAAACAGCAAACTATAGTGCTGCAACCACTTCAATGTTTATAGCAGCTCAATTCACAATAGCTAAACTGTGGAACCAACCTAGATGCCCTTCCATAGATGACTGGATAAAGAAACTGTGGTATATATACACAGTGGAATATTACTCAGCAATAAAAGAGAATAAAATTATGGCATTTGCAGGTAAATGGATGGAGTTGGAGAATATCATGCTAAGTGAAGTAAGCCAATCTCAGAAAACCAAATGCCGAATGTACTGGTTGATAAGTGGATGCTGACCCATAATGTGGGAAAGGTCATGGGAACAATGGTGGAACTCTGTTCACAGGGGTGTAAGGGGGGAGGGGGCATGGGGACAATAAAGGTGGTGGAATATGATGGTCATCATAGCCCTAACTTTATGTATGACTGCATATATGCTGTGATTCTATACAACTTACAACTAGAGAATTGATATGTTATCCTCTATCTATGTACAATGAATCAAATTGCACTCTGTTATCATGTAAGCCTAAATAGAACAAATAAATAAATTAAATATGAAAAAAAAAGCTTAAATCCAAATTAAAAAAAAATTTAAGATATTCTTGGGCTGGGGTGGTGGCCCAGAGGTAGAGCACTTGCCTAGCATGCGTAAGGCACTGGGTTCGATTCTCAGCACCACATATAAATAAATAAAATAAAGGTATTTATAAAAGATATTCTTGATAAAATATGACCACTTCTTAGTAATTTATTATGATTTTCTTACAAAGGAATAACATATTAGATTCTTATATATTTAAATTATAAGTGTCATCTCCATTTTTCACCCAGAATTTAGATGTCCTTCTCTGCATTTCATTTAGCAGAACTCAAGCCATTAGCAACTCAAAAAAATTGCATCAATATAGAAAGTCTGTATGTGCTCATTTGAAATGCACACTATGGTTAATGTACTGGGTGTGGTGCTGACAGAGCTTAGTTTTGCAAAACACATACTTAGTCAAATGACATTCACAGAATTACTTCATAAATCCATAAATCTGATAACATCTGCCCTCCTCTATTTTTATTCAATCTTCTGGGAATTCCAGTTCATTTTATCAGAATTAAAACTAAATAGACAATCTATTTTCATCATTCTACCCTAATGAGAAATGTTCTTTTTTATTTCTGCATCCTAATTGTTTTAAGTAGCCAAACCCAGAGGTTCAAAATCAAATGTAAGGTCAAGCCAACGGAAATGAAAAGCAGAGTCTGAAGGCAAAGAGTCTTAGCTGCACCACCCCAAGTTCTATTTTCATGATGGAAAACTCAGAATGAACTCTTCTAAGGTAAGAACATTTGAGAGCAAGTCATAGGGATTCAAACAGATATAAACCTAAATGCATCTGGTTTATCCTTTTATTTCCTGAACTACTTGTACATGAAGGAATGGTTTTACACTGTTGTTTCATTTGGTTACTTTTTGTGTTTGTCCTATTTTTCCATTTTAAAAGTTAAAACAAAAAGAAAAAGCACTCCAATGTGAAATAATTTCAGTGATAATTCTTGCCTTATAAATTACACATAAATTACAAGAACACATAAGACAGATGATATAGAAAAAGCTTTACATGAAGATTTTAAGACTTAAGGACATAAATTGACTGAATCTCAAGTGATTCTGGTGAGAAAGTATCAGAAAGATACAAAGCCTTAAAAGTAAACATTAGTCACTATGTTGTCCAGGCCTAAAAGAATTGAATTTAGAGAAAATCTTCTAGCAAATATAAAATCAATACCCTATGAAGTCCATTCAAAATTATTGTGTTTCATCAGATTCATCTGCATTATCAAACAAAGAGGATCCAGTATGAACTGAAAGCTCTGGATAGAGAAAACCAAGAGATTCTAATTCTACGCCATAGTCTATTATTGCCAGGAAACTGTAAGCTTCTTGCTCTGGGTTTCAATTTTTTGGAGTGGGGGGCGGTTATTGCTTTGCTAGCAAAGGAGAAACATAAGGGACTCCTATCCCAAAGGCTGTGATTCTGCCCATCAGCAGAAATAGGGGCCTTTTAAAGAGGTGATTCAAAGGCTCCATTCCATGTGCTCTCTGTTGGAGTTGTAATTCACTTGTTAATTGGGGAGACAGTCATCTCTGAAATCTTCTGGTACCATCCCCAAAGTCTGGATTACTTCATTCCTATGGTGGGTATCTACTCAAGGACAGATAACTCTGTGTAGGATGGAGAATAAAGGTAATCCTGTTTCCCCTGAGATTAGGGAGGGGGAGAGATTAGGGAGGAGCAGGGAGGGAAGAGAAAGGAATGTGTCCATTTAAAAAATAATTTGCAGTGGCAGAGCAGCAAGGGCTATATTCAAAGCATAAAGTAGATCACTGTTAAGTTTCCCTACTGTTAATTACTACATTCCATTTCTATGGAAAAATGGGTAACGACACCTCCAAGCTGCTTCCTGCTAACAGTAGATGAAGCTGGGAGGAAATGACCCAAAATCCTCCTTCTCTATCAGGTGGGGTGTGGACAGTTAAGAGCATTCAGCATCAGAACAGTCCAGAGGTCCACAGTGGCAGATGGTAGATGACTGGACAAGGCATACATAGGACAGGGATCATGAAAATGGCCAAAGTTGTCACGACTTTCCTAAATCCAATTTCCTTTTTTTTCAAAGTGGACTGTGATGGAGCAACCTGCACTGTTCAGGGAGAGAAGGGGGGAGTTTCCCAAAGCAAAAGTGTAACAGTGGTCCACTTTATGTTTTAAACATAACCCCTGCTGCTCTGCCACTCCGGGTTGCAGATTTTTAACTGTAATTTGAAGGCATTAAATTAGAGCATACCAAGTACCCTACCGGCTGTAAGGGTCTGGACAGCAGTGTTCTCAACGACCATCGTAATGTTCAGAGGATGCCACCCACCTTAATTACAAAAAGCCTTAATAGGTATTCTCCTTGTTATCAAATGCTACTTTCAAAATTAGCTCCTATTTTTTAGGAATGGAGGGCACAATACTCTGATTTTTGTCTTCTTCACAGTTTCGTCTAGGCATGGCCACTAAGTCTTCTTTCCATTTAAGTGTTGCAGTACATACTGGTTTTGGGATCAGGAAGACATAGCTGAAATGTCAGCTTTCCTAGTATCTAATTTATAACCACCTTGAGCAAGTCACACTCCCCAACCCTAAGTTAACCCTTTTCCTACTGTGTCCCAATGGACATGTTTGATGTATTGAAATTATCTCAGAATTTTAGTCTTTGAGGCAGCAACTTTGATGCTGCAGACTCAGAGGAGGGCTAATAATTACATTATTTTATAAAATATTTATTATTATAAAAAATTTATTATTATAAAAAATTATTTTATAATAATTACATTATTTTATAAAAAATTTTATAAAAATTACATTATAAAAAAAGGCATAAATACAAAACAGCTGTTAAATCTCTCTGAGATTCGGTTTTCTCATCAGTAAACAGATTTATAGTATCTATTTCCTAAAGTTTTGTGATGATTAAATGAGATGACATATAAGAAGGCTTTGGTGTGGTGCCCGCCACCTAGTAAGTGTTCAGGTATTATTATTGACTATCTCTTCCTGTCTTCATGTATGCTAGGATTTGTGTTGTTGGAAGAACTTTGGGCCTATATTTGAAGGTAATCAGAGGCTGGTGTAGTAAAGTAAGTTCAAGGGAGTAAATGCTAAATTTGAGTTTCTAAAAGAAAATCTTCAGACAATAATTTTGTCATGCTTCATTGTAGCAAATTGGTGACCAAAGCAATTTTACAATTAGAAATTTCTGAGTGAAGTTAAATAAATCCCAAATTTGGATTATTTCATTAAAAAGCATCTTCTGAAAATTAAGATAAATACATCAAAATGTGTATAGTGAATATCTCTGGGTGGCAAGAGTATAAGTCATATTTATTTGCTCCTTTATATACAGTCAGTTCTCCATATTCAGGGTTCCTTAGCCATGGATTCAACTATCCACAGTTCAAAAATATTTTTTAAAAATTGTATCTGTATTGAACATGTAGATTCGATTTTTCTTGTCATTATTCCTTAAACAATATAGTATAACAAGCATATGTACTGTGCATAGCATTTATTAGATATTATAAGTAATTTAGAAATGCTCTAAAAATGAATGGGAGAATGTGCATAGGTTATATGAAAATACTACATAATTTTATACAAGGGACTTGAACATCCTCTAATTTTGGTATCCCTGAGGATTCCTGGAACCCTGCAGGTACTGAAAGATGATTGGATAGTTCATATATTTCCCAAAAGTGTTATTTTTATAATCCAAAAATGTCATAAATTATATAACAACTGGAGGAAAGAAGACATGAATCTTTGGATCTATTTTGGAACTTCTTAAGTTCTTCAGCAGCTGTTCAGTATTTGCATTTTTTTTTTTTTTTGCTGATAATAATATAATTATTTAGCCTTCCTCTAAGTTTGCAGTATTGAGGTTGCTGCCTCAAAGACTGAAATTGTATCATTTCAATACACCAAACATGCCCAGTGGGACACAGTAGAAAGATTCAAGTTGGGGTGAGGAGTGGAAGTAGCCAAAGGAAACAAGATTTTAAAAAAGAAATTATACATTTACTTTCTTACATAGACACATACATATATAAATAAACTCAGATACACATACATATACACACTGCCCCCATCTCATTTCCTGTTGCTTTTTATACTGGATAAGGTTTGATTATTGCTAATGATACACAGCTGTGCCAATTCCTTGGGCTCTTTACCCATGTTTGCCTTTCTCAGATCTAATTTCTCTTGCCATTTAGTCTTTCAAAATGAGGCCATTCCACCAGACCTTGATCTAGCATATGGTTGGCAAATATCCAAAGAGTACAGACTGCATAGCCAGATTATTTAGATACCACAGATGTGGCCTCTGCTTAAATGACCTTAAATGGACCCCTGGGTCCAGAGGCTGAAGGCATGCTAAGAGACCAAATTAGAAGTCATAGTTAATGGGAAAGTACATTAGCCCCCAATTTATTCCTCTAGGAATAGTCATATGTTCAGAATTATTAGACATCTAAGAAGGGCTAGTCTTATGTATTTCTTTTTAGAGATAGTAGAGACATTCAAAACTGTAGAGTTTAACCACATCCTTTTTCACATGTGAAAAAAAAAAAATAGAACCAGAGATGCTAAGTATTTTACAGGAACCATCATGTCTTTGGATATCTTGAATCTGCGGTGAGCCTGGTTGTAAGCAACAGTTGTTGTCCTGGCTACTCTAAGAAAAAAGGAATATGAGCCGGGCGTGGTGGCGCATGCCTGTAATCCCTGCACTTAGGGAGGCTGAGACAGGAGAATCGCGAGTTCAAAGCCAGCCTCAGCAATGGCGAGGTGCTAGGCAATTCAGTGAGACCCTGTCTCTACATAAAACACAAAATAGGGCTGGGGATGTGGCTCAGTGGTCGAGTGCTCCTGAGTTCAATCCCCAATACAAAAAAAGAAAAAAAAAAAAAAAGGAATGTGCTGGAAGACTAGTGGGTGCTCACAGATGTAAAGCAAAACCTAGAATGCAGTGATCAGAAAGGATGAAAACAAAGCAGATTCTGTAGCCTCAAGAATAGGAACTGTTCAACATTTTGACAGCCATCCTGAAAAAGAGGAGCCAACTTTCATTTTACCCTTATTCCTGCATCTTTACCTTTAAAGAATCAAAGAACCAGGAAGAAAGAGAAAGGTTGACTGACCCTGGGTCATCTGTCCACTCCTAGACCAATGGGGTGCATTTATTTAAGTGTATGATATTTAATTTACTCTATTTTATGCTGCTTTTAGTGAGGGAAGGTAGCATACCTGTTTTGTCTCCTGTATCACCAATGTCTAGTATGAAACCTGCTACACAGTAAGAGCTCAATAAATTCTGGTTGAATGGATGTGTTTGGTGTTATCATTCAAATATTCATTGTCACATATTTTAAAACTTTCATATTTCTTTCTATTTATCTTTAGTCAGTTTACTAATTCATTTAGCTTTTTACACAAAGAAACACAATCAAAGAATTTCAGGGTGCCATTTTAAGTCATTTTATTGTAGTTGTATGCCACTATGCTGATGCTGCTAGGATGCTGTTGGTGCCTCACCCAGAACATCTTTATAGGAGTCAATGGCTCACAGCTGCCTTGGTTGCAGAGAATTGCCTCCACCTCTTACAGTTTGCCTCTCACCACTCCCTTCAGGGCACCCCAGAACAAATAATTGACTGGCATGGAGAATCAAGTCAGTCCCTTGGATCAATGTAAGATTAATTCACTGTCACAACTGTGGGTAAGAATTTCCTTGTGGAATCAGGAACAGAGTCAGAAGCTAAGAGTACATCATTGCTTAGCTTTTCCCTCCACCCAACCTGTTCTCTGTCCCATGGTCATTCTTTCTTTCCTGAAACAACTTTCTCAATAAAGGACTTGAATAAGAATCCCCCCCTCATAGCCAGGTGTAATGGTGCATGCCTGTAATCCCAGGGGCTCAGAAGGCTGAGGCAGGAAGACAGCAAGTTCAAAGGCAGCCTCAGCAACTTAGTGAGACTCTGTCTCAAAATAAAATATAAAAAGGGCTGAGGATGTTAAGCACCTCTGGGTTCAATCCCTGGAATAAAAAATAAAAAATAAAAAAAATGAAGAAGAAGAAGAAAAATCCCCCTCTCAGGCACAGGCTCTGCTTTTAGGAAATCCAGTATAAGGGTATAAGAAGTCACAGAATTTATTTATTAATTCACAGTATAATGTGCATTAATATTTGTAATATCAATGTTTGATAAAAGTGATAAGAGCCTGAGCCAGAAAATGACATTGTTTAAAAAATTTTATCCTTATTTTCAATACACTATCTACTTTTGTCTTTGCATCTTTATGACTTATCAGTCCCAGGTAACATTTTAGTCACTGAATATTCACACTATTGTTTAATGCTTTGGGAATTATTTTTCTTCAGTATGTAATAATAACCACATGTAGTAAGCAAATAAGGTAAACTATGGATATTCATTCTATTTTTAAAATAAAATATATCAAAATAAATATATGATCAAATATATCAAAGCTATTAATTATACTCAATTCTCTAATGCATTTTGGTGTATATAGAAATATTTTCCATAATTCCAATAAATGTCACTATTACAAATCTGAGTACATTGCAAAAGTAGCAACAAATTCTTACTAGCCTTATGTGCACATTTTTTTTTTTTTTTTGCATTTTGATTTTAAAGCTCCTCTCAATAAGAGGTGGTATTTGTTTCTCTTCCTCTTGAAGTTAGGGTTGGCCAATGAGACAGTAAATAGCACGCAAGAATCAAGCAGAGGCTTGAAAGTGCTGATGCATTTAGGGCATGCTCTCTGGCTGATCTTGGGAACTCTGTAACCACTACTATGTGAAAAAGCCTAGATTAATGCTGGATAATGAAAGTCATGTGGTCAAGTTCAGCCTTGCTGCCCCAGCTGACCTCTAGCCAACCACTAGACAAGCTGTGGAGCTTTCTACAACTTTCACCCCGATCCAAACCACCAAATGACCCTACAGGTCAGCTGAGCCAGCCTAGATCAGAAGAAATCTTAGCCAACCCACAAAGTCATAAGACATAATAAATGTTATTTTAACCCAATAAATTCTGGAAGATTTGTTATGGTGCTAAAGCTGATTCCTAAATAATGCTACCTTTTCTCTAAAAAAGCCATCTTTGTGTTTCATCAGAACATAAAGTGGCAGATGGGAGTAGTACCATAAATTTACTAATGCAATCCATTTTTAATAATAAAAGATAAATTTACTCTGTGTGTAAAATAATGTAAAATCCACTGATTAAATGAAAAAGGAATTACATATACATGGAGTTTTAATCAATAAACAGTCACAAATACAGTATTATCTGTCATTTACTTTAATGAAATTATTTATGTATACTATTTTATAATCTATTATCAGTATTTCCTCATGTCATTATTATTCTAAAAAACAATTTTCAAGAATACATAGTATTCCATTATATGAGTGTATACAATTTTATTTATACAATAAATTATTTATTATTGGATGCTAATTTTTTTCTAGTTTTTCTTTCTAATTATGGTTGCTACAACAAGCCTATGCAACTAAATCCATGTGCCCATACATGGTCATTTGCCTGGACAGATTTGTAAGGTGGATTTGGTGAGTTAAAGCAGTTAATTTATTTTTAAACTGGGTCTTGCTATGTTGCTCAGAATGGCCTTAAACTCTGGAATTTAAGGGATCCTCCTGCCTCAGCTTCCCAAGTAGCTAGTATTACAGACATGTACCACTGTACCCAGCTCTATCTGTGAGTACTTTTAAGACTTTTGATATCTATTGCCAAATTGTGACTATTTCCATTTCACCAAACCTTGGCCAATAATGATGCAATAAAAAATATATGTCATATCATATATCATATATGTTATATTATATATTTTAAAACATTTTTAATCAATTTGATGAATAAAAGTGGTATCAGAGCAAAGTTACATTTCTATGCTTACTAGAACTTTCAACAGTTCATATACTGATTATGCATATTTATTGTTTTGTGAAATGTCTGCTCATGTATTTTACCAATTTTTCTATTTAGTTTCTCTTTGTAGCTGATTTTGCTACAGATCTATGAAAATGAAGGATATGCATTCTCTGTCACATACATTACAAATATTTTTGCAAATTATTTTTTATTTTAATAATTTATAATACAATTTTATTTTAAAAATGGAAATAATAATGTTAAAGAACACAAAATATAAGACAAATTATTTTCATCAGCAATATTTCCATAAAAATTACATTACAATACAAAAAAATGACATATTAAGAGAACAACAAACATCCCTGTATCCATCTAGCTTTTCTAAACCTCATTCCTGTCGTTGCCTCAGATGTCTTCTCCTGCCTCATTCTTTAGGACTCAATTCTAACATAAGCCCCTCTGAGAAGTCTCCCCTGATCCCTTTTTTTCAGTTTAACCAAAATAAAAATTAATTTTAATAAATCGTAATGTATATAATTTATGTGATTATAAATATATTATTATAATTATACACAAGTTATAATTTGTTTATAACAATAAATAATTAATTTGATTTTAATAAAACTTCAACTAAATTTATTTCTTAGAGCAATTTTAGATTTGCAGAAAAATCACAGAAAGAACAGGAAGTTCAGATATACTCTTTCCCCTTTGCTAACTCCCCTGATTTTCAAAGGCAAAAAATAGGCCCTCTCTTCACTGTGTGCTCATAGTAACACGTACACAATTCAGTATTATACTTAATCCACATGGCAGTTATAACCTGTAGTAAGTTGAAAGTTTACTATTATGGAATGATGTTTTATTGATATCTGTTTCCCAAAGGCCTAGTACAATTCCCACCATACAGCATGTGTATATTGCAAAAATGGTAGTTACAGCTGCTTGCTAAGCCCAATTTTTATATTATCTCATTTAGTTCTTACAACAACTCTGTATATGGACTAGGTACTAGTGTTCTCTCTCATTTTTGTGAATGAAGAAACTAAAGCTTAGAGAAGTTAAATAAGTCTCCTAAGATCAAAAATGTCTAAGCCAGATCTTAACCACAAATTCTGAGTTAATCTTTACCTTATAGCCCCATCACAAAACACAACTGCAAAGAGTTCAAAGGCTTTTTCTTCATTTTTGAACTGGGGTTAAATCAAAGAGACTATATATCTCACAGCAGTGAGTGCAGAAATTGACATAATGCTATATTTTGAACTCTAATTTGTAATGATTTCCAATTAGCAAGTTTATATCAAAGCCCTAAGGTATGGAATAGCCAGGACACTAAACAGAGAGAGTGAAGGTACCAAAGTACCAACACACTTAAAACCTAACACATGCTGGTGTACAGAAGCTGTATCAACAATGTGAGATGGGAAATCAAGTCTAACTCAAGAGAGTTTCACACAGTAGGAAATGCTAGCTTAAATGTGTTTATACCTTTGTAGTTAAGAGGTCCTGTCCTTGGCTCGGAAAGCTCTGGGTAATAAATCTGACCTGTGTCACTTTACTAGCTATATGACCTTAAGTAATTTACCTAAACTCTGTGAATCAGGATACTTACTATTTTGAGAATGAAATAATGTAATATGTAAGGGGGTAAGTGTAGTAGGCACTCAGTATATGCAAACATAAAAATAGGAGTAAGGGCAGGGTGGAAAGTGAAGCTTGCTAAGAATAGAGGGAGGAAAGTTTGAATGCGTAGTCCTGAGGCAAGAATGCATAGAATTTTCAGGGAATGGAAGGAAAAACATAAGATCTGAGCAGAGATTTCAATGGGAAGAATGGTGAAGAGGAAGTTTTTGACACAAATGATGTCACACTGAAGGTTTAGACTGTCTTCTACAGTTTATAGGTGGTCTTTGAAAAATTCTTAATGCAAAGAAGTACTCTAAAGATAATATGAAAAACTTTTGGTTTTTTAGGGATATATTCTTAATATTTTCATTTAACATAGTTACTTTACAGGATTTTTCTCATTCCTGGGGGCAGGCACATTTTCTGTGGAAACATCTGTCTGCCTGCTAATGGAAGCAATGAAAAAATTGGATTTGAGTTTATACATGAAATGTTTAAAATACATATCTATTTCTCATATAGAATAGTATCTGTTTTCATCCAGTCAGCATCATATGGTATGAATGCAGTGGTAATTATGAGCTCTTAGATTTGTAACATAAGCAGTAGGGTAAAAAGACAGGAATTAAAGCCTAAATGGATAACCCATAGAAATTATATTTTTAGATAGTTTTACCTTAGTCGTATAAATCCCAATTAATAAAATAACCATGATACAGCAGATTAACAAGGTCAATCTAACTGAAGCTCTGCAATCAGTCATGAAAATAGCCAGTATGAACCATGCTATATCAACCATGCTCCGGTTCCCTGGCTACCACTAGCACAGCCATAGCTTATAGGCAGGTTTATGCTTATATCATTTAATTGTCTTGACATACAATAGTAAACAGAAAATAATGTAATGCTAAACTAACAACGCTGGAACCTAATCAGGAAACATCGCTGAAAATCATCTCAGTGCTGTACAAATTACTTGCTATTTTAAAAATGGCAAGACCCCTTCAAATCACAGTATTCCTCATTCTCAAACTGCTATTTGATAATGGTCATAACATCAAAGACCAGAGATAAGGATCAAAAAATAAGAACTACAATCATTTGAGCTTACACATTCAAGCTCATACCAATTTTCACTAACCTTCCATCTCTCTGGCATATCATATTAAAGTAACCATGGTAGTAAATGTTTTAGGCATCTAGATATGAATTTTAACTCTGAGGGAAAGCCAAGGTTTCCTTGTGGATTTCATTTATTTTGTAAAAATGATTGCATTAATTGTAGGTCTTATTGTTCTCCTTTATATAAAATTTGGTAAGAAATATAAGAATAATCCAACAAAAAATATGGAAAAAATACAAGAATTAAAAAGGTCAGTGTTTGCCCAGAAAGACCTTGAGTCCTCTCCTTGGGCTTCTCTGGCAATGACTCACTCTTTTTTTTTTTTTTTTAAATATTTTTTAGTTGTAGATGGACATAATATCTTTATTTATTAATTTTTATGTGGTGCTGAGGATCGAACCCAGTGCTTCACGCATGCGAGGCAAGTGCTCTACCACTGAGCTACAATCCCAGCCCCAATGATTCACTCTTGATTCCACCATCACAAAGAATTATGCCATACCTAACAGTCCAAGACCAGCTCTTCTCTAAAGGTTCTATATGTTTGCATTTGCAGTTCTTCTCTTACCACAGTCTTTGCTCTTCAGCACAAATAACTACTTGGCAAAATTCCTATTGCTGCTCTTTCTCTGATGCCTTTGCAGAAGACCTCTACTTCTGCACTATGTCATAGTAATTTGTTAAAATATTTTTCTCCCTTCCCAGGCTATGGACATTCATCTTTATAATACTAGTAAACTATCTAGTGCAATATATACTAGTAAACTTAATACTAGTAAACTGTCTGGTACAATATGAGTGCTGAATAAATATTTTTTGTTCATTTATGCCTTGTCTCTTTGAAAAAAAGAATTGCTTACAGCATTGTATGCAGTGTGATGGGATTTAAAAGAAAAAAAGCAAAGGGAAAATGTTTAATTTAACAACATTTAAATCGAACAAGGCACAGTGGCACGTACCTGTATCTCAGCAATTTGGGAGGCTGAGACAAGAGGATCACAAGTTTAATGCCAGACTGAGCAACTTAGTGAGACCTAAATAAAAAAATTAAATAAATAAAAATAAAATAAAAATAGAAATAGGTCTGAGGATATAGCTCAGTAGTGAAGCACCCTGGGTTCAATCCCCAGAACCACAAAAGAAAAAAAAAATTAATAGGCTGAGTGACAACAGATCCAAAAAAAAAAAAATTAGTGTTCAAAATTTCAGGATGTCATATTATTCTAATTTTAAAATCAGTTAAGAAAAAAATTAAGAATTCCAAAAATATTTTAAGCCTACACAATTTATGTTAAATATAAAAAGGTTGTTTAAACTTAAAATCAAGTAAATTCTTTGATTATTGTAAATGTTTGCTCTGTGTTTGGGCCACAGGTATCCATTTTTGCTATTTATACTTAAGCTTCAACATTTTAATTAAGTGGCTATGCAGTTGAATCATATGTCTATAATACCAACAAACTATTTTCTATACCCATGAACAAAGTCATTGGTCAACATAAAGGTAGCTGTGGCCAGAAGTAGGGAAGTAGACACATTTTGTCCTGATATTCCCCCTTTTATATCATAGACCCTTACAGGCCATCAGTAAATGAGCACAAATAAATTTCTAAGAGACGATTTGAAACAAAAGAAATTAAAAGCACAGGCCCTGGGTGTAATCCCCAGCATCACCAAAAAAAAAAAAAAAAAAAAGGAAATGCCAAAGAAAGAAGTAAGGAAAAAAACCAGATGATTGTATGAGAAAAATTGATAGGTAGCAGACAGGTATGAGTGATGGGATAATTCTATAGACTGGACCTACTGTGCTGTTCTTTTCTAAAAGAAAGCAATTTCCCTAAGGTTACCCTGGCCCTGTGCTGATTTAAGTCAATAGGATAGGCTACATTCCTCAGCAAATAAACTATTATCTGCAGGAGAAATGCAAGCCCAAAGACTCATCCTTGCATAGAAGAAAAACACAAGTTACCCTGGAGCCAGGACTTTTGTGACCTTTATACAGACCAGATTCCAGGACTCAGGAAGACAACAATAATTACAAGCAAAACCCGCTAACCACAAAATCTGTAAGAAGTTCCAGTTAGAACTAGTCAGCATGGACCAAAGTGACCCAGAGTTGCCTTTAGATATTTGGCATGTCATTGTAACAGTAAAGTACCCCTCCGCCCTGCACGGTGGTGCACACCTGTAATCCCAGCACTTGGGAGGCTGAGACAGGAGAATCATGAATTCAAAGCCAGCCTCAGCAATGGCGAGGTGCTAAAGAACCCAGTGAGACCCTGTCTCTACGTAAAACACAAAATAGGGCTGGGGATGTAGCTCAGTGGTCAAGTGCCCCTGAGTTCAATCCCCAGTACAAAAAATATATGTATCCCCTTCATGGGGTAATACCACATGCAACATGGACTTGAAAGTCAATGCAATCCTGCTGTCAGTCAAAAATAGATAGGTGGGGTTGGGAGGGACTCTTTGGAAACTTGCCTAGGCTCACCAATAAAACTCAAGAGCAGGATGGGCACACTGTCCTCTCCTCTTTGAGGGGACCCACTCTCTACCTTTCTCCATTGGTAGTGTCCCTTTTGCCCTTTTCTTTTCTCTTCTCCTGCCTGCAACTATGTGCAACTCACTTGAAATTCTTCAGGCAAGACTAAAGTGGTCTGAGACCCCTGTGGTTGCTTCAGCTCCATAGTCAGATCTTGCTGTGCAATAAACCAGTATCAGAGAGGCTACCACAGTTGAATATAAAACTAAGCAGTGACTGTCCTGGTTCATGACAAAAAAGAAAAAGAGGCAGAATGGGGCATATTAATCCTATAAGATAATTTTTAAAAATATAAGGCCATAAAAATAAACACTTTCAGAGCTTTGAAAATTTACATCTTCATAAAATTGGTGATATTCTCTTTAGGGGAGAAAAAAGCTTCAGAGATGCTCTCCTTTGCCTATTTTTTATGTCAGTTTAATTCCCCCCGTCAGATTCACACATTCTCCATATTTTTTATATGCCATTTGTACTTCATTATTGCCTGGATTATTCCTTTCTGACCCTACGGTATTAATCGCTTGCAGTAAACCTCTCTTCACCCATTTCCCTCTCTGGTTGTTCACCAAAGAACTAGGGTGTACCTCCATCCTGTTCTAACATTTACAGATACTAAAAGGAGAAGTAGTTTATGAATGAACAGGGGAAATTTGACTATTGCTTATGGCATTAGTTCTTGTCAGGCTTTTCCTAATAACCCTTAGTTTCTTTATTTTTGCAATGAATCAGATATCTTTCAATCATGATGTGATAATGGCTTATTGTTTTGTTTAGAAGATACAAGTTAATTCAAGTAACTGTAAGGAAACTAACAGAGAAAAGCCAGAATAAGCATCCACCATGACCCATCTCATCTATGGCTAAAAGAGCCACAGAAAACTGGCTTCTTAACAAGATTTTGCAAATCTCTGAGATTGAGATTGTTAAAGTGCTTAGCACAGTGCTTGTTAGTTTCTTAAAGCTTTCTTACTGTCTGCATCCAAAGACAAAGAATGAGGGCTGGGGATATAATAGCTCAGTTGCTAGAGTGCTTGCCTTGTATGCACAAGGCACTGGGTTTAATCCCCAGCACCACACACACACACACACACACACACACACACACACAAAAGAGATATAGAATGAACATGAGATTAGAGGAAAGGTACAAAGAACTTCTAGGGAAAAGGAAAGGCATTAGGAGAAGTAAAAATTTAAAATACTGAAGTTATTATTGCTAGCAACATATTTGCACAAAGAATTTTAAAACAAATTATTGTGCTTTTGTTTTCATTGTGAAATAGGGCTATCTTGTAATTGTTAAATTCCTTGGTTATTTTTTAAAGAATATTCCATAGACTTGTCAAAGGATAAATTGATAGATATTTTATAAGGATGTAGTCTCAAAGAATTAATGAATATGCTATGCTATGCAACTTTTGTGGGGATTAGAGTTAGTAATAGCGAAAGAAAACAGCAAGATGCCATTATTTTCTACTCTGCTGAAAACAAAAACATTTTAATTTTTTCTGAGCTACTAAAGCTCAGAAAAAATTTAACCTTTTAGTTAGATTAAATGTAGAATAAAGCAATGATTCGCTATTTCTTTGTTAATTGATGCCTCTGTGTGTGTATGTGTGCGTGTGTGTGTGTGTCTGTATTTTTGGTACGGAGGATTGAACCCAGAGGCACTATAGGCTAAGGCAGGAGGATTATGAGTTTGATGCCCGTGTTTTTGTGGTAGCAAATTTTCTCATTTAGCTAGTATCTTTCTTTCTTTCTTTCTTTTTTTCAAAAATGAGCTTTCAGATGAAATTTTTGCACTATCTTTTCAGTTTGGGGGTTTGGGTCTTTTTTTCATTATAAATACATATTTACAAAAAATAAATAAATACATATTTATAACAGGCATGGATTTTTATTTACATGAAAATAGCACAGATAACTTAAATTCCATCATTAAGTCTATTCCATTTGATAAAAGCAGATAGCATAAACATGAGAAACGTAAGATCTTGTTAAACATAAGATCACAATTTTAAATGACTGTTATTGCCAGATGGCTTTAGATAACTTTTGGTAGTAAAACTAGAGAAATATTTGTTTAGGTTTAAATTTTCTCTATTCCGTTGGGATATTTTAGTGATATTACAATGATTAATTGATTCGGCATTTATAGCCTTGAAACAATTTTTTTAGAAATTTCTTTAAAGTAATGTACATCCTATTGGAAGAAATAGAAAATTGATTATAGTTTTGAATGTGGTTTATTTATTAGTGGAAAATACTCAATGATGAGAATATTTATCTAAGTCTAGAAAGACAGGATAAACAGAACACACATGTTTATCTTTAAGTTGAACATTATAATCCTATTTAAAATATAAAAATATAGTGAATAGTTTTTGTAGTTGTTATTGTTGTTTTTGTTGTTGTTTTTGGTACCAGGGATTGAACTCAGGGGCACTCAAACACTGAGCCACATCCCCAGCCCTATTTTGTGTCTTATGTAGAGACAGGGTCTCACTGAGATGCTTAGCGCCTCGCTGTTGCTGAGGCTGGCTTTGAACTCGCGATTCTCCTGTCTCAGCCTCCCAAAGTGCTAGGATTACAGGCACATGCCACCGCGCCCGGCTTCTTTTTCAACTTTCTAATCCCCAAAATCACAGCAATAATCTTATCTACAGAAAAAATAACATTTTACAATACAAACATAATACTTTGCCCAATGTTCTATTTTTAACTCATTAACAGAAAGAAGATGGAATTCTATCCAGGTTGGGGATATGGCATTGTGGATCTTAAAGGAAACACTCGAGTAAGTCTGGGCTCACACTGAGCCTTTGGGATGAGGAATTAGTCATCTGATCAGTGGGAAGCTAACTTTCATGGAGCCATATTTTCTAGTAGATAGAGAAGTCTTGTTAAAGGCCAGTGTTCTTGTTAAAGTCTTGCATGCCATCATGGACTCATTTCTACTTCCCATATTCATATTTTCTGAAAAGAAAGCCAAAGCTTAGTCCTTTTGCCCACATGTGGAAGGAGGCTCGCCCTTTGTTCTCTTTTCAACTGCAATAGTACAATGTGCTAAAAGCTTGCTTATATTCAAGATTAAAATTTTGTTTCTTTATTTTCTAAATTAAGGTAGTGATTTATGGATGAAATAACATTTTAAAAATCACAAACATTAAAATATGCTAATGTATTTTGCTTTATCATTTATACAGAGTAATTCTCTGTATAGTAATTGAGCATTATAAAGCTATCTTTTATTATATTAGGAAACAATGCATTGTTCACTATTGCTTTAAAAGTCTGAGTTCTAATGGTAAAAGACTGGACTAATGGAAAAAGCAGACTTACATACTTTTTCCAGAACCTTAATGTTACCTCTTGTGCTGTAAAAAATTATTATATGATACTAAATTCCTCCCAAAAGTAAAATCTTCCTTTGCTTGTAAACAAATATTTGTTGTATTTTTGAAAAATAAAGAATGTAGTTAACCAAAAATTATATACACACACACACACACACACACACACACTCTGAGGTTGAACTCAGGAATACTTGACCACTGAGCCACATCCCTAGCCCTATTTTTGTGTTTTATGTAGAGACAGGGTCTCACTGAGTTGCTTAGTGCCTTGCCGTGATTCCCCTTTCTCAGCCTCCCAAAGTGCTGGGATTACAGGCAAGCACCCCCAGTCCAGCTCAAAAATAATATTATTGTAGCTTCTTACTTTGATTATTACAAAAAAATAGAAAAGTGATTTACATTTTTTAGCTTGTGCCACTTCCTCTCTATGAATCCTTTGAAACCAGAAATTGTATCTTTCTCTTATCTATCTCTAGTTCCAATCACTGCACATATTAAGTGTTTTCTGGATGGATGGATGGATGGATGAATAGAATAGATGGAATAGATGGATGGGATAGATAAAGAAAATAAAGGGGATATATGAAAAGGATGATGGAATGAAGAGATGTATTAAATAAGTATATGGTTTAAGGAATAAATGGAATGAATGGGTGGAGTAGACAGATGGATATCTAGAATGATTAGTTGGAATGGATAAATAAACTGATGGAATGAATGGATAGGTGAAGAATTCAGAAACTTCATTCAGGTGAGTCAAAGTGTGTAGATACTACAATGTGTTAGTCAACATATATTTACTACTCACCCCTAGATGCCAAAAATGTAATGGGTGGTGATGTAGGGAACACAGATTAAAAAAGATAAAAGTAATAATACAATGTAAGAAGTACTAGGGTGGAGGTTTCAAGTTCCATGGGGTCATAGAAAAGTAGAGATGGCTTTTTTAAAAATGTAATTATCAATCTGGGTCTTGGCAAAGGTAATTTTTAACAGTATGATCTGAAATGTTACATGAGGAAATCATACATTCACTGTATGGGTTAAATACAAAGTGTTTAGTTAGGTGGGCAAAAGTAGCAGAGAAAAGGGAATTCCAGGAAAATGTGCCAAAGTATAGAAATAAAATTGCATGAAACTGCAAATGATTTGGTATGGCCTGAATTTATAGCAGAAGAACCCACAGAGCCATTTATTTTGATGTTTCAATTTTATTTATCTCTTAAAGCTTATCACAATGTATTTCCAATTCCTGCCACACAGCTTGCCTTATTACTTATCCTATATTCCTCAGCTCTATATTGACCTCTTAATGTGTGGATGTTATCAATAATCACTATAAACAAGATATGGCTACTGATACCAATGGTCATATCTGATTTATAGTTAAGGGTAAAAGGTCTTGATAAAAGGCTTGGAACCATTGAGATTCTGAGTAGAATATTGGAAGTAGATAGTGCTACAGAATCAATCTCGAAGTATTTCCCTAAGATTATATATTTTATTGAATCTACTTAAGTTAAAATATTTAGCATAAAAATAAGATATCAAATCATGCCTAGGAAAATAAGAAGAAACTGTAGGAATAGAAATAAGGACTGATTGCCAAAATATATCTCATTTAATCTTTACAACTTTATAAGGTACATACTCTTACCTTTATAATGAAAAACTAAACGTTAGAGAGATTCAATAGTTTTCACACATTTGCCAATCTAATCATTGGTAGAATTGGGACTCAAATCCAGTCTGATTTCAAACCTCTTAATGAAATGCTCTAATACGACTAAGCTTCAGAAGCTCAGATAATTATTGGAAAAGATTTACTTGAGAGGGATAGGGTAAAAGAACTTGATTTGGACTGAAGTAATGTCTAAAAATAAAGGTCATCTTATTAGGAACAACTTATATTTTAATTTTGCAAAGGTGTATATAAAATTGCACTATAAAGTATATAGTTTAGTACTATAAAACTGCTAGGAATTTTATACAGCTATTCTGCTTCTTTTTTTTAATGTCAATAGAATTCATGATGAAGAGCAAGTCCAAGGACAGTGAAAAGAAATATATTGATATTTGGGAATAAATGTTCTTTTGTTTTTAAAAACATTTATCTTCTTTTTTAAGTAAATAGTACTATGGCAAAAAACCTGTACTTATATGAATCTAGGCTTTTGTTGTTATTGTTTCTAATATGGTTGAGTATCCCTTTACCCAAAATGTGTAGAGCCAGAAGCATTTAGGACTTCAGATTTCTTTTCAGATTTTATAATGTTTGAATGTATAATAATAAGACATCATGAGAATGAAACCCAAACCTAAACATGAAATGCACCTACATTTCATATACACTTTATGCACATAGGCTGAAGGTAATTTTATACAGTATTTTTAGTGTATTTTAACTATGACCTATCACATGAAGTCAGGTGTGGGATGTTCCATTGCAGCATCACACTGGTGCTCAAAAAGTTTATAATTTTGGAACGTTTCATGCTTTGTAAATTTGAATTAGGGATATTCAACTTACATTTTCTTTAGTATTCATTAGTATTCATTAAAAGTATTTTTTCAATGATAGCTGTTTTTGAGACAAAATATTAAAGGTAGAAAAGCGTATTCCAAAGGACCAGTATATAGTGGGGGATAGTGGAAATTAGATTGAGAAATCCCAAAGGGAAAGTAAAATGTAGCGAAAACAGAGTCAGGCTAGGAGCTGTGGCACACACATGTAAGTCCAGCAATTTGGGAAGGAGGATGAAGCAGGAGGATTGCAAGTGTGTGGCCAGCTTGGGCAATTACTGTGGCCCTGTATCAAAATAAAAAATAGAGAGGATTGGGGCTATAGCTCAGTGGTAGAGCACTCCTGGGTTCAATCCCCAGTATTGCACATTTTAAAAATTAATAAAACAGAGTCAGAAAAAAAAACAAAACAACTAAAGCTTTATCTTTAGTCTGGGTGGGGGGAGGGAGAGAATAGAGCAGCTAAATTGTGTCTCCTGCTAATAAAAGGAGTTTGAAAGGAAAAGAATGTAAAAAGATAAAAATTTGCCTGTTACTAACAATATGAATAGCTTTCTTAGCATCACTGATAACATGTTATTGCAAATGCTTTCTAATTTGGTCTTGAGGTCTTTTCCTACAAAATGGCTTTAATTCTAGTTCTGCCCTGTCAGGACCCTAGGAGAG
This sequence comes from Geosciurus inauris, assembly GCA_004024805.1. Classification (NCBI taxonomy): domain Eukaryota; kingdom Metazoa; phylum Chordata; class Mammalia; order Rodentia; family Sciuridae; genus Geosciurus; species Geosciurus inauris. The sequence goes on along the minus strand of PVHX01015051.1, from coordinate 27,202 downwards.
CTAACTCTGGATGTTTACAGTGTAATTTTCAAGGGATTCTTTATCCTGGTGGATGACCTAATGCCTAAGTATCTACATGTGACTAGGTGTCTCTCTCACAGGAAACTTATTCATACTAACATGACATATGTGTGGCTCTTGTCTGATCTAATCTGTTTTATTCCTGTCAAGATAATCATTCTCTAGGACAACTCAGAGCAGGAAAGAAGTTGGGTTCAGATGTGTTGGTCAGGTGAGACCCGGAACAGGCAGTGCAACAAAACACAGGAAATACAGAAAAGGTTTTATTACCTACAAATCTCAGAAAGAAGTCAGCATGCTTTGCAGGGCCTATAGGAAGAGAGGAGTCATCCAGAACCTGCATACTGAACCAGTGGGTGGAAAATGAGAGAGACAGAAGAACTTGCGGGACTAAAGCTTTTATTGGAGTCCAGAATGTCATCTAAGCAAGTTTCCATGGGGAATTCTAATGATGGATATTAAAAGCAGGAAGACATGAGTCTGTGGGGTCACATTGACTGTGAAGCAGCCACTGTGTCATGCCTATACAGTCCATACAAGGTGTAGGGGTCAGTGGGCTAAGTCAAGTCACTTGTATCTAGCTGTCTTACAGGGAGACAATGGTGTCCTGATGGACACCATTAATCTGGATTAACCATATCAAGAAACTGGGAGATAATACAGTCTTGCAGTTGGAGTTGGTCTGTCAGAGCATGATCCCTGCCCTTTGTATGCCTCCTTGTTCAGTCACCTGCTAACTGCCACCATGGATCTTTGGATGGCTCTGATGCTAAATACCCTTAACTGTCCATACCCCACCTGATGGAGAGCAAGGACTTTGGGTCATTTCCCCCCAACTTCATCTACTCTCAGCAGGAAGCAGCTTGGAGATGTCATCTCCATTTTTCCATAAAAATGGGATATAGAAATTGACAGTGGGAAAATGTAACAGTGATCCAATTTAGGCTTTGAATATAGCCCTTGCTGCTCTGCCATCGGGACTTATTTATTTATTTATTTATTTATTTATTTATTTATTTATTTATTTATTTATTTTGGAGGGTACCAGGGATTAAACTCAGGGATACTCGACCACCGAGCCACACCCCTAGCCCTATTTTGTGTTTTATGTAGAGACAGGGTCTCACTGAGTTGCTTAGCCCCCTACTCTTGCTGAGACTGGCTTTGAACTTGAGATTCTCCTGTCTCGGCCTCCCAAAGTGCTGGGATTACAGGTGGGCACCATCTCACCTTGGGACTTATTTTTAAAGTGGATATGTTTGTTTTTCTTCCTTTCTTCCTCCTCCTCCACAAGCTTCACTTCTCTAATCTTGGGGAAACAGGATTACCTTTCTTCCCCATCCTAGGCAGAGTTATCTGTTCTTGAGCACACACTCCCACAGGAACAAAGTAATTCAGACTTGGATGGCACCAGAAGATCTAAGATATAACTATCTCCCAAATTAATAAGTGAATTACAGAGAATGTAGCCTTTGAATCACCTCTTTAAAAAAAACCTCTAATGGACAGAATCACAGTCTCTGGGACAAGAGTCCCCTGTGTTTCTCTTTTGCTAGCAAATAGTCAAACTTCTTTTAATTTTTTCTTTAGAAAGAAAGAAGAAAAGGAAAAAGAAAGGAGCTGGGAAAAGATGGAGAACTGGAAATTTTGTCCAGCCTGGCTAAGTCCTGCATCTAGTATGACAGAGTCCAACTCATATTCAGAATGTATGCTGAGGCAACACAAAATTATTCATCACATATGTTTAAAACTAGTATAAATAAATATCACATTCACAGTAACAATAAGAACTATAAAATATTAAGGTTAGATAAATAAAACAAGAGCAAAATTTAATATAAATAATTAGAGCTTATACATAGACAAAAATTACCCCAAAATTGAGACATATCATATTCCTAGATACAAAGACTCAATATTATAAAACAAAGCAATTCTGATTCAAATCCCCTTTTTGCTTAGCAGAGGTGAGGGAGTTTTGTTTTTGCTTTTGTGGTCCTCAGGATAGAACTTGTGGACTTACATATGCTACACAAGTGCTCTATTACTGAACTACACCCTAGCTCCAGAGCTTTTTAAAAATAGATCTTGATTAGCTTATTCTAAAAATTACATAGAAGAAAAAATTACATTTATTCTACTAGAAATCAAAGCATATCATATAACTGGAATAAAACAGTATGATATTAATTAGTCTAGAACTAAACAAATAGATGAAGGAAAAGAATAAAGTTTAGGGGAACAATTCTAAAGTACATTTCTACAGTTTCACAGAATTCCTCAGAAGTTCCTCAGTGGGACTGAGCCTCAGTTATCTATAGTAGCAACCCATTTATTAATACACCCTTTACTGGCTTTCCTCCCTTTTCCATTTTACTTTTTCTATTCCTCTTCTATTTCCTAGGATCATCTCCCAATTAGAATACCTATACTCAAGTTGTTTTCTCAGTCTTTTTTTTGGAGAACCCAAAATAAAATAAAATAATTAATTTAATGCTTTACATGCTTCTGTATAATATTAAAGTTTCATAGTGATAATATATGTATGCATATATATATAGGACTTGTGTCATTCAAATTATATATTTTAAATAATATATAATTATATATTTTAAGTAATATATAATTATATATTTTAAATAATATATAATCTGACCAAATCAAACCAGTGAATTTGGAATATCATTTCAGGGTATGTTTACTAAGGGAAGGCCTCATATTCAATGTCTTCCTATCTTCCAAATTTCTCGAAATTTAGACCAGAGTTCTACAAACTCTAAGACTTATAACTTATTTTATGATTACACTTTCACATTTGTGGAGTTTTTTTTTTTTTCTTCTGCTAATAAATTAGTGGTTATTTTCTTTTTACAACACACAAACTCCAGATCACCAGTGATCATCTGGCACTCATATATTTTACTATCTCTTATTTTATTTGTATTTTTAATTAACACATAATAATTGTGTATATTTATAGGATAAAGTGTTATGTTCATATATATGTATACAATGCAGACTAATCAAATCAGGGTAATTAGCATTTCTATCTCCTTATCATTTCCTTGTGTGTGGAGACTTTGAGCGCCTCTCTTCTAGTTCTTCATAAAATATATGATAGGTTATTGTGAACTGGCCACCCACTGTTCTGCAGAATACAAGAGCTTCCTCCTATCTAACTGCATATTGGTACTTACTATCCAACCACCCTCTATCTCCTTCCCACTCCCTTTTCTAGCTTCTAGTAATTGCTATTCTATTCTTTTCTACTTTAACTTTTTAGCTTCCACATATGAAAGAGAATATGTGGTGTTTGCTCTGCCTGGCTTATATTGCTTAACCATAATGTCCTCCAGTTCCATCCATTTCACCACAAATGACAGGATTTCATTATTTTTTTAATGTCTGAATAATATTCATTGTGTATATATGCCATATTTTCTTTATCCATTCATATATCAATGTATATCTAGACTGATTCCATAGCTGGGCTACTGTGAATAGTGCTGAAAAAAAATCATGGGAATTCAACATACTGAATTCATTTTCTTTGGATATAAATATCTAGAAGGGAAAACCCTTTAACATATAGAAACTAATAATATGGAATCATAGAAAAAGATTCTTGAAATAAACTTTTAGATTTATAAATCTATAAAAATCTCCCATTTATAAATCTGCACTTAATGGGATTTATCTGTCTCACATCTAAAATTACTTGCAGGTTTATACACTATAATACTATAACTAAAGGATGTTTAGAAACATTATCTCTGAAGAACATGTGAGTGTGTTAGTCACCAAAAAGAACATAGGGAAGTATACAGGTCTAGAGATGTGGTCTAGGGAATGACAGAAGAACAGTATTAACAACTGAACTCAGGAAATCCCATTTATTTTTACTCTAAACTGAAACCTGTTATTCAAACAGGAAACAGGAAGTTGAGTGCCTAGGCTAAAAGGGAATACAAGCTTAGAAGCAGAAAGAGGGTGGTCTTTCTGTACAGAAAAGCTGGAATTAAAATCAAACAGTAAAGATATTGCACAGACAATAGAGAAAATCATTTGAGAGCTACAGTAATTTACATATAAGTACCATTACTCAAATGAACCACACAAATCTCTAGTGGGTCAGTAAATGGGTAGTTTTCACTACAGATGATGATGGTAGGAAAATGGAAAAGGGATACTGATTAAATGATACACAGCATAACTGTGGAGTGGTGGGATTATGAGTAAGATTAAGGGAAACTTGTCAAAACTGACTTCTCATGAAACCCCATAGGTCCTTATAAAACTACCATAGTGCCCACCCCCACAAAGAGAGAACTTACCTCAAATGAGCTGTTGCAGGCATCCTCTATAAATGAAGAGGAATCATTCAGCCCGAATCTGTTCAGTAGGAAAAAGAAATAAATCTATCCATGGCAATGGAAAATCATAAATAAATCATAATCAAATTATAAATATGTAAATGAAAAAATCATAAATCAATGTCTTCATACCATTCCAAGACCTTATGGGAAGGAAGCAGAAATTAAGACCAGAGCTACATGGTACATTAGAATTACATATGATCCCTTCATTTATGTGTTCCATTGTTCTCAATTATGTCTTCATAATGTTCCAAAACAAAATTGCCATTTTGATTATTATAGGCAGGTATTTGAAACACCAGGAATTGACAGGTAAATAGCAGTCGAGGTTCGGGTACTCAAGACACCAGATACCCATACTAGATGAGTGGCACACAATTTAGATCATGTGCTAAAAAAAAAAGGCAGGTGTTTTGAAACAGTGAGAAAGGGCTCTGAATCTATCTGCTCACACTTAGCAATATCATATGCCTGTTAGGTCAGAATAATAAATGGAGACTTCTCTATCAGAAAGTAGAACCAGTCTTTTAATTTTGCTGATATATATAATTATCAGTGACATAATTTTTAAATGGGTGAAATGTAGTATAATATATTCTAGCAGCTTTCAGGAGACCTCTTATAGAATCATTTAGTTAGTAACTTCAAGAACAGAGCAAGAGTACATAAAGCCCAAAAGGAAGACTTCTGGAGTTTAGCTAGTTTTTTTTTCTTTTTCTTTCTTTTTTTAAATTCTATTTATTTTTTTGCTAGTTTCTTATGGAGTTATTGTTTCATAACAAACCTACTGGCTTAAAATGACAAATGTTTTATTTGTATGTAATTCAATGGGTCAGAAATTTGAGCTGGGTTCAGTAGAGTGGATCTCAGGTGGGGTCTCTAGAGATGTGTAGTCCACGGTGGCCTTACTCAAAAGTCTGAAGGTTGCGCTGGCTTTAGCTGGGCCGCTCTCCCATATAGTCTGTCATCCTCGAGATTAGCTGGGGTTTGTTCATATGGTGATGGCAGCTTTCCAAGAGGACAAAAGCAAAAATTTCAAAGGCTTCCTGATACCTGGGTTCAGAATTGCTTCCACTGAATTCTTTTGGTAAAGGGAGTCACAAGGTTAGCCCACATTCAAAGATGTGGAGAAAGAATTTCACCACTTGATGAGAGAAGTTGCAAAGAAACACTTGTACACAAATGGGGGGAATATCATAACTGTCACTGTAAACAGCCTACCATAGCTAGAGAAATGCCTTTCTCTAGAAGCTTGGACTGAAATTGAAAAGACCACAAGAGGCCTCCACACAAGAAGCACCCATTATATTTATAATGGGATCTTAGAGTGAGCTGGACCACTGAGTGCTTGAATACTAAAGGAGTTAGGGGAAACATTTCCCAGGACAAACTAAAACTCTTTTCTTTCATCAAAATATTGCCAATTCTGAAACAATCTAGGACTAGAAAATAGAACAACTGGAGGATATGAACAATAGGCCTCAAGGAGGGAACTTCCCTTACTGTTCCCCCACCTGACCTCCTGTCCTGCCCTAAATTAACCACACCACCAAAACTCCTCAGGTAACCTGGCCCCGCCTGCCAGAAGGCCTGCCAAAAGTCATTTACTCTTCCCATGTCCAGACTCTGCTAAAACCCTATAAAACCCAGACTCTTATGGTGGCCCGCTGCCATTTTCCTCCCAGAAGGTGTACCCCTCCGGTGCTGAATGAAGAAGCATCACTGGTCCGAGGTCTGCTTCCATTTTCTTTTTCTGTTTCTTTTTGTATTCTCTTTCATGTACTCTCCACAAACATTTTAACAACCAAATCATTTCCCAAATGTTCACTTTGTTTGTCCAAAATTCTTCTCTGCCAGATATGAGAGCTGACTTTGTGTGTGTGTGTGTGTGTGTGTGTGACTAGGGATTGAACCCAGGGTCTCACAGGTGCTAGGTGAGTAATCTACCACTGTGCTAAATCTCCAGCCCTATTTCAAATAGCTGCCTTCTTCATAATACTTGCGGATCAGCTCAAATTTTGTCTCCTTGGGGGAAACCTCCGACCACCCAAATTAAAGTTAATCTCTCTCATTTCATATCACATTTTCTTTGTAGCAATATTATTACCTGAAATTACTTTAATATTTGTCTACTTGTTAATGACCTACTTCCATCACTAGCACACAAGCTCCATGAGATTTGAAATTGTATTCATTAGTTTAGCATAATAATATCAGCTAATGATTAGTGCTTGAGTGCTTGAAAAAGTAGCAAGGCGAAGATGAGATTTTGTTGATTACTTTTTTACTAATATTCCAGGTTTGGCTCAAGTCTTAATCTATATTATAAAGCCCGAAATGGATGACAGCAACTCTTTCCTGGGCTTGGAGCTTACCAGGCATTTCCTATATAAACATATCATCTTGGAACTTCACATTATGATACAGATTCAAGTGTTTGGAATGCATCTAATTTACTTCAACCTCCTTTATTTGCAAAACAGAAAGTATTCGCCTCACAATATGTGAATAAAAGAAGATTCTATCTGTAAAATGCCTACTAAAGTACCTAGTATAGAACAGTTACTCAATGCGTGGTAGATACTGTTATTATTGTTCATAATTCAGTTGTAAATAACTGGGCTTACACATATCTCAAGCTCTATCAATATTCCATTAATTTTTGCTTTAAGTGACTAACTCATTTCTTTTCTCTAAAGGGTTCTCTGTCTCCTTATGTTATCCTAGAAAATATCTGATCATTGCAAATTACAATTTTCTAACGTTCAAACCAGAATACAACTCTACTGGCATTCAGAGTCAGAATATCACAGAGAGCATTAGATAGGATGTTTTTACCAGTCGCCATTGGTATTCTTATCTGCTGAGCAGCTTGTCAATTTTCTTAAACTTCTGGCAGTCTAGCCACTCCCTTCCCTTTCTCCACAAAACCCAGATCCTCCTTCACGCATGTTGCTCATCCAGGTGGTGATGTCCCCACTTTCTTTATTCCTTACAAGTCCACGTTACAACAATGGGTAGAGCTGCTCTTAGCAATGACACTTTTTAGACTATTCATACTCAGCTATTCTATCATCTTCCTTTTATTAATGTTATTGTAATGATTTCTAGTCACATTTTATAGTCACAGCATGAAATCCTTTTCATTAAGCTAAATTTACATTAATGTAATTGCTGAAGCAGCCTGAATCTGAAAAGCCTGCTGTTTGTCCTAGGAGGGTGTTTTCCCTAGATAGGAGAACATTAGTTTGCTCAAATCTCAGGCTCCTTCTCAACCTCCCGTTCAAATACTTCCTGTTTATTCTTATTGATATGTTAGATACCATCTCACAGGTGAGGAAAGAATGTGACATGTACTTGTCACTTCTTCCTTACCATCAGTTGGCCCTGTTCAGGTCCCTAGAGCACCATCTTGGATTCATTGGGTCACTTGACTGCATTCCTATATTTTCTTTTCTTTTTCTTTCTTTCTTTCTTTCTTTTTTTTAAAATTTTTTTTTAGTTGTTGATGGACACAATGTCTTTATTTTATTGCTTTTGTATGTGGTGCTGAGGATCGAACCCAGGGCCTCACGCATGCGAGGCAAGCGCTCTACCGCTGAGCTACAATCCCAGCCCCTCTTTCTTTATTTTTTACACTTCTAAACTAAACTATTCTCCAGTAATTTCTTTTCCTTCTTTACTTCATCCCCATGAGAAAGAAAATAAGCAGGTTCAATGATGTCATAACTGGCATAACTAGCTGACATACACTGCTAGTGGCAGGTTTGATATAACAAGCCAAGACATCTTGATTCCCTCCATGGGGCTCAACAAATCCCCCTTAGGGAAAGATATAAGACCTTACTATCTGTGTCACAGGAAAATACCATTAACCTCAATATTTATAGTCTATCAGGGACAGAAGCTTAAATTCCAGCCAATATTTCTCTTTATTGTAAGTTTTTGGAGAGCAAGGTCTTAAATGTCTTCACATTATTTCTAGAACTTAGAAGAATTTCAAGCACAGAACAGTCAATAAATATTTTCATAACAGCTTTATTGAGAAATAATTCACATTCATTTATTTTACCCTTTTAAAATATATAAATTGTTTTTAGTATTCACAGGGTTGTGCAATCATCACCATTATATAACTTTATAACATTTTATTACCTCAAAAAGAAACCCTTAACCCATTAGCAATCACATTCTATTCTCTCCCTCTCCCAAGCCCCTGGAAACCACTAAATTATTTTCTGTCTCTATGGAGTTACCTATTCTGGATATTTTATATAAATAAAATCATATAATATATGGTTCTTTGTTGTCTGGCTTATTTTACCTAGCATAATATTTTCAAGGTTCATCCATGTTGTGGGATGTATCAGTTCTTCAGTCTTTTATGGCTGAATAATATTTCATTAAATGAATGTTGTGAATATTTGAGTTATTTCTACTTCAGGATTATAATGACAATGCTGATATGAACAATTGTTTTTTTAAAATATTTTTTTAGTTGTAGATGGACACGATACCTTTATTTTATTTATTTATTTTTATGTGGTGCTAAAGATCGAACCCAGTGCTTCACACATGCAAGGTAAGTGCTCTACCACTGAGCCACAACCCCAGCCTTGAACAATTGTTTGACCAGCTTTTTCACTGCTGTGACCAAATGCCCAATAAGAACAATTTAGAGGAGGAAAAGTTTATTTTGGCTCATGTTTTCAGAGGTTTAGTCTATGGTGAGCCGACTCCATAGCTCTAGACTTGAGGTGAGGCAGAACATATGGCAGAAGGACATTGAAAAGGGAAGCAACTCAGGACATGGCAGCCATGAAGCACAAGAGAGTTCTGCTCACCAGGGACAAAACATAAACCCCAACTTTACCTGCCTACAGTAAGCACCCAATTAATTCATATCAGTGGATTTAGCCACTGATTAGATATATTTCTCATAATCCAGTAATTTAATCTCTGAAAATCCTTTCATTGTCTCACACAAAATTTTGTGTGACACCTTATGTCTAAACCATAACTTTTCACTTCTAGCTCTGCAAAGCTCATTCCCATCTCACAGTGCAAAATACATTTAACCCATTTATAAGAGTCTCTATATAGGTCCTAACAGTTACAGCATTACCCAAAAGTCCAAGTCTAAAATCTCATCTAAAACTCAAGATAAACTCTAAGCTGTGAGAGTAAGATCAAAAGCACATTATGAATCTCCCATATATAATAGCACAGAGTAAATGTTTCTGTTCCAAAAACTTGTGTGTGAGACAATGCAAGAAAGTTTAGAGGTGAAATGATTGAGTTCTAACCTAATTGGTACATTAATTCCCTGATAGGGATTAACTAGGTGGTAACTATAAGTAGATAGGGTGTGGCTGCAGGAAGTAGGTCCCTGGAGATGTGCTTTTGGGGTATGTATTTTGTCCTTGTTGAGTGGAGTGCTCTCTCTGCCTCACCTTGATACATAACTGATGGAGCTGGTTATCTGTGGACTAGGACCTCTGAAATCATCTGCTCAAAAATAAACTCTTCTAATTGTTCTTGTCAGGTCTTTTTGTCATCACAATGAAAAAACTGATAAAAACAGTGGCATAGAAAGAGACTGAAATCCAGCTGGGCAAACAAGTCCTATAGATCCATGTCCAACATCTGGGGCATATGGCATCATGATGCTCTTTCTGAGGGGCTGTGTAGCTCTGCCCCCATGGTATTGTTGATTACTTTTCTTTTGGCTTGTTTCTGTTTGATTTCTGCATCTTCATCTTCTCACATCTTCATGTGTTACCCTCCCAGAGGCTGCCTGCAGGGACTGTGACCCTACTACATTTTGCTTGGCCTCCCAAGCCTTCCTTTGACATCTCAGGGGAAGCCACCATGACTCCATAATTCCAGCATCCTGCATTTCTGCAGACCAGCACCACATGGTTGACATCAAGGTCTGCCAACATTTTTAGCCAGAACCACAGCTGCAGCCGCCTCTGAGTACCTGGGTGACTGAGAACACTGAGTCAACTTCCTAGGCCACCTTGTGCAAGCAGAGTACCTGCCATGGTCAAAAGAATTTTTACTTTTATACCCATGATATTGTGATGTATGTGGCCTTGCCAATTCCTGAGATACCTTCAAGCCATGTTGAGAGCATTTCACTCAACAATGGTTTTGTTACCTAGATGCTCACTCCAATTTTATATACTTCAAGAACAATACTTCTTTAACAACCACAACTTCCTTAGTTGCAGTTTTATTCACAATTTTCTGGGAAAACTACGAGTTTTACAAATCTTTCTGCTCCTGATCGTCATAGTAAACTTGGTTAAAAGCCACAAACTATGTCCATGCCAGTGCTTGAATGCTCTGCTGCCTTGAAATTTCCTCCATCAGACTGATTAGCACTTCAGCTTTAAATTCAGCTTCACAAAAATTCTCAGGATATGAGCAAAATGTAAGACAAATTCTTTGCCACAATGTAACAAGAATGGCCTATTGTCCAATTTCCAATAGAATCTTCCTTCTCTGAAACCTCATGAGCCCAGTCATTACTGTCTACAGCCCTCTTGGCATTCTGCTCTTCTAAGTGCCCACCAGAATTGCCCAATAAACTCCAGTTATGCCATTCTAAAGCTTTCCCAACTTGTGTCTCTAAACTTTTCAAAATTCCTCCCCCTGCAAACCAGCTCCAGAGACATATATTCAGTAAAGAAAAATATGTTTTTTTTTGTAGCTGGAAGGTACCAGAAAATCTTAATCTTTTGAAAAGTCTCAAATATTTGTTCATTATAAATGTTGTTTGCATTGTTTTTAATTAGCTACACATATTCTTACTTATGAAACCATTTTTTTTTTAGTTCTTAATCCCTTAGATAGCTCACTCCAGTTTGATATACTTCAAGAAAACTCAAAAACATTGTTGCTACTCCTGGCATTTTCTTTCTAGAATTTTTGGTATTTCAATCTTGAGTAGACTAATAAAGGTATTATTTATTGAAATTTATTCACATCAGTGAAGATGTCCTAACTTAAATTTCACCAATAAAACTTTATTATAACCAGGCACAGTGGCACACACCTATAATCCCAGCAGCTTGGGAGGCTGAGGCAGGAGGATTGCAAGTTCAAGGCCAGCTTCAGCAACAGTGAGGCATTAAGAAACTCAGTGAGATTTTGTCTCTAAATAAAATACAAAATAGGACTGGAGATGTGGCTCAGTGGGTAAGTGCCCCTGGGTTCAATTCACAGTACCAAAAACCAAACAAACTTAATTATAGTTCTTTTTTATTGATATCCAGAGCTGCCTTGGTTCCCAATGAGCATTTGACAAATACTTTTTTTACACAGTATTTGTAGGGAGGATTAAAGTATTTTAATACTTAATAACCCTTTGACAAATACTCTTTTTACACAGTATTCAAGGGAGGATTAACGTCAATACAAAAAAAAAGTTGGAAAATAGGTTGAGAATATTGCAGCCAAAAAGAGTAGGGAGGAAAAGATAATGGCTATACCAGTGAAGAAAAGGCAGAAACATCTGTGAAGGCCATAGACCCAATGCATTATCTATAAGATCAGAAGCTTATAAAGTGCTTTTCCTCCCCTACACCATACATCCATCAAAATCAGCAAGGTTCTAGTGTAATAGCAGCGGTTCACAGCTGAAAAAGTTGCAAGACACAGACTCTTTTGGACACTCTCTTGTCCTCAAGAGTGGAAGTAAAATAAAATAAAAAAAAAAAAAAGATAAGAAAAGAAAAAAACAAGAACACTAGAGAAATTTAAAGCCACTGATAGCTATTTTTAAAAAACTTTAGAAGGCACTCCTAATAGTAAGATTAACATACATTCTCTCACTAAAGGCCTGTTACTTAATACAATATGTCTAGTTTTTAACATGAAATTGTAAGGCATGCTAAAAATGCAAGAAAACATACAATCTCAAAAGATAAAATTATCATCAGAAATAGACTCAGATATGTATGTCACAGATGTTGAAATTATAAGATGGGGATTTAAAATATCCATTAAGAGTTTGAGTATAAAAAAAAACAAATGCAAGATTTTCTGGAAATAAGGAGAAAGATGGAAAGAATCATAGAAAGAATTAAAAAGAAACCCTAGAAATAAAATTAGAGAAATAGGAATAAAGAATGCCTTCAGTGGGCTCAACTGGCTCAGACTTAACATGTCTAAGGAAAAAGTAGGTGAATTTGTAGATAATTTCACACAAGCTTTCCAAACTGAAATTCAAAGAGGCAAAGGGTAAAAAGAAAGAAAAAGAACTCCCAAGAACTGAGGAAAAAAAGCAAAAGGTTTAGCTATGTACAGATATAATACAAAAGGAGAAAAAAAAAAAGAAAAAAGACCAGCAAGCCCTGAGTTCAATATCTAAGAGAGAGAGAAAGGGAGAGAGAGAGAGAGAGAGAGAGAGAGAAGAAAAGAAAAACCATTCAAGCAAGAGGAGAGTCATGCAACATATTTAAAGTGTTGGAAGACAATAGCCAAATTATGGAATCAACCAAGAAGACCATCAATAGATAATTGGATCAATGAAATGTGGTTTATATACACAGTGGAGCTCTACTTGGCCATGAAGAAGTATGAAATAATGGAATTTGCTGGTAATTGGATGGAAATGAAGAAAATAATACTAAGTGAAATAAGCCAGACTCAGAAAATCAAGGGTCAAATATTTTCTCTCATATGTGGAAGCTAGAAAAAAATGAGGGAAAGAAGGTGATTGTGGAGGTGATCAGATATCATGAAGATATAAGGAAGATCAGTAGAGTAGAAGAAGGAGAATGAAGGGAAGAAGGAAAGGAAAGGGGAAGATATATGGAATGAATTTAACAACATAATGCTATATAAAGTTACCAAAGGGAATTTCACCTTTACGAATATATAGAAAGTACCAATCAAAAATAAATAAAGGAGTGAAAGGAAGATCAGCAGAGTAGAGAGAAGAGAAAATGGAGGGGAGGAGAAATGGGTAAGAACAGGGATTGAAATCAAATTCCTTGCATTTATGATTTTGTCAAAATGAACACAAATACTATGTATAATTATAATGCTTTAATTTAAAAAATCAACTTAGAATTCTATATCAGGTGAAATTATCCTGCAAAAGTTAAAAAGAAATGAACACATCAGTAGTATGGCAATATGGTAGACAGATCCTAAAAGCCTTTGCTCCAAACCCTCCTATAATCTCAGGCAAGGGGTGAATTAGTAAAAAGGAAACTAGACTCTGTTGATAACAAAATAGATGATCTGCCTTAGCATTGGCTCTGGATAGATGTTTTTTAAAAAATCTCCCAACACAACATTGTGATTATCCTCTGAACTTTAGAAGAGTTTGGAGCCTAAATCTACGTAATGGAATGTTGAAATTTAAATGGAATTGCATGTGTTGTATTTCTAGGCCCTTGGAAGAAGACAGTACAAACTCTCTAGAAGAACAAACTCTTATGCTAGACATAAGGAATTCCTACAGTTAATATTTCCAAGTACTATTTAATAATAATTCTAAAATCACAAACAAAAGAAAATAAACTATCAGATACAAGAGTAAACAATAGAGCAGATGTTGACAACTTCAGATACTGGATATATAGATAAAAGTCTTTTTTAAACTATGTTTAATATGTTTCCAGAAATATACCAGTGCAAGCAATGAGAAAATATAATATTGTGAGCAATAAGAAAAAGAAAACCAAAACTAATTAGGAAGATTTGAAAATTAACCATACTGAACTTTTAAAAATAAAATTATTTTAAAAATAATAAATGAAATGTAAAACTCAACTAAGGATTAAAATTATATGCAGCTGAGGGCTGGGGCTGTGGCTCAGCGGTAGAGTGCTTGCCTCGCATGCGTGAGGCCCTGGGTTCGATCCTCAGCACCACATACAAAGCAATAAAATAAAGACATTGTGTCCATCCACAACTAAAAAAAATATTTTAAAAAAAATTATATGCAGCTGATTATAATTAATAATGGATTATTATGGATAATAATATGAATGGATTATGAATGATTAATGGATTATGAATCTGAAAAAATATTCAGATTTCAGCTTAGAGAGACAAGTAAGTGTGAAACACTAAAGAGAAATTTAGAGACATGAAGAGGAAGGACTAATTAAGAATTCCAGGAAGAGGTAATTTAAATAAGGACAAACAATATTTGAGGGAAAAAATCATGGCTAAGAATGTTCTAAAGCTTATGAAAGACATCATTTGTTACATTAAAGAAGCCCAATAAATCCCAAACAGTAAAAATAAAACAAATCCTCACCTAGACATATAGAGCAGAACAATAAAGACAAGAAGAAAATCTTAAAAGCAACTAGAAAGAAAAGTTAGATTGCCCATGGGGTAGACACAAGCAGATAGCTAATTTCTTAATAACAATAATGGGAGCCAGATGATAGTGCAATAATATACAATTGAGACATCTTCTAAGATGGAAAATGTAATAAAGATATTAGAAGAAGGAGAGAGAGAAGGAAGGGGATCAAAAGGGATAAAAAGAGAAGGAAGGAAAATAAAATCCCAAACAAAATTTATCACACAAGACCTTCATAGAGGGAACACAAAAAGAATGTGTTTCAAGAGTAAGTCAAGTGATTCTAGTTGGATGTGCTGAGATACACTTCTCAAGAAGGTATTTTGGAACTTCACTGAAACAGACACTAATGGTAAGGCATGAGGACACATGCCTGGAACTCCAGTGACTTGGGAGGCTAAGGCAGAAAGATCAAAAGTTTGAGGTCAGCCTCAGCAACTTAACAAGGCCCTAGCTAAATTAGCAAGAACCTGTCTCAAAATAAAAAAGGGCTAGGGACATAGGGATGTAAGTAAAGTGCCCTGGGTTCAATCCCCAGTATCACTGCCCCCCAACCAATCAAACAAACAAACCAAACCAAACCAAACCAAAACAAAACAAAACAGGATTAGTAATCATTGTCAGGACTATGTCTAATGAAAAGTGTATTTGTTTCTTTCAAGCATGGTTTTAGATTTACATATGTTTGATTTTGCCATTGGGTTCAAAAGCTTCTGTCAATAAGAATTTGGTATACCTGTATACAAATTAAAATATAAAGTTTTAAAAATATCACTAACTAGGTGAACATAGTAGAAGAATATTGTATATTTCTGTCATTTAAGAACTTGCTTTTGGCTAACCAGTATATTTCTGGGACAGCTTGCTCTATGTGAACCAGAAAGCAGAGCAAAGAAGCAGTCAGATCAGCAGGAAGAACAAATGTTGCAAATGAAAGAAAACACAGACAGATGGTTGAATCTGTGGTAATCACACCGAACCATCATGAAGGATGTTAGTTCGGAGCATGTACATAGTGAAACTGGGGGGAAATTATTAAATATTTGCAATTGTATTTCCTGATAGTCTCTGCAGAAAGACTATTAACTTACCTGCATGATGTTACCCTGGAGAAAATGAAGATTTGGCATTTTCCAACAAAACACACTTTAGTTTCACATTTCCAAAGAGAGGGTCTTCACAGGACTATTTATCCTCATAGTTTTTTAAAAAAGGATTTTACACTGGTTTAAAGGTGGTAAATATTAGAAAAATTTGCATACTATAAAGTCTGGTTACAAGTCCTCATTATTTCAATTGATGCTAGATGTATTTCAACAATTGTTATAAAAAATGTGACAACTTTTCCAGTTAGCGGCAATATTGTGAAGAACGCAATAGTTTTTCCCCATTATACCCTACATTTAAAAATAACTTTTCTTGGGGCTGGGGTTGTGACTCAGTGGTAGAGCGCTTGCCTAGCGTGTGTGAGGCACTGGGTTCGATTCTCAGCACCACATATAAACAAATAAAGTCCATTGACAACTAAAAAATAATCAAAAAAATAATAACTTTTCTTTTTCAACATTTTCCCCAGAAATATTTGACCTCCAGAGAAAAAATATTGCTCTTATCTACATCTATTTCATTTGTGTATCAAGAAAATTCAATATAATGTAATTTACACTATAATATTTTCCATTGGTATCCCTTCAAGGGCTGCATTTTAAAAAAGAGTTTCTTCTTAATCAGAATGAAACACTAATTGGTAGAATATCCATCCAAGTTGGTGAATTTCTAAACATTTCTTATATCAAGGTGGCATATCAACTCATTTAGGAAAAGAAGTATTTTGGGAATAACTGGCTATTCATTTGGGCAGAGGAATGAAATGAAACCTCAACCTCAGATCACTGACATAATAACAAAAGAGTTGAGATTGTCATAAAGCTACAAATAAAAGCATAAAAAATAAAAAAATATATAGGAAATATTGTTATTTTTCATCACACTAAGCCTTTATTAGTATGAAACAAAACAGTAAAATTAAGAAAAATGAAAGCTTCATTTTAAACCTCAAAGTTTCATCTGAATAAGAATCACAGTTAACTGTAACTCATCTTTACAGATCCTGATTCAGTAAGTTTGGGCAGACCCCATGAATGTACTTCCCTAACAAGCTCACTGGTGATGCTAATGCCACTAGTCTTAGGTCCAAACTTTGAGAACTGCTGTGGAGAGTAGAACTAAAAAATTAGAACAGTTGAGTAGAAGACACTTGTTGTGGTTTGGATATGGGTTGTCCCCCAAAAGCTCATGTGTGAGACAATGCAAGAGGTGAAATGATTAGATTATTAGAGATGCAGCCTAACCAGGGGATTAATCCACTGATATGGATTAACTGGGTGGTAACTGTAGATAAGGATGGTGTGACTGGAAGAAATAAGTCACTGGGTGCATCCCTTTGAGGTTTCTATTTTGTTCCTGGTGAATGGAGTCCTCTCTCTGCTTCCTCGGTGTCATGTTCTGAGCTGTATTCCTCTGACACACCCTTCAGTCATAATGTTCTGCTTCATCTCAGGATCAGAGCTTTGGAGTCAGCCAACCATGGGCTGAACCTCTGAAACTATGAGCCAAAATAAATTGTTCCTCCTCTAAGTTGTTCTTGTCAGGTATTTTGGTCACAGCAATGAAAAAGCTAACTAAAATGACACCTATTTTTCATTATAATTATTTTAGTACAATGGTTCTCAAACTTGGCTATTTATTGGAATCACCTAAGAAGTTTGAAAAATAGTGATACCTGGACCCTATCCCCAGATGTTGTGATATAACTGATCTGAGGTGCAGCCTGGTGTTGA
This sequence comes from Geosciurus inauris, assembly GCA_004024805.1. Classification (NCBI taxonomy): domain Eukaryota; kingdom Metazoa; phylum Chordata; class Mammalia; order Rodentia; family Sciuridae; genus Geosciurus; species Geosciurus inauris. The sequence goes on along the minus strand of PVHX01015051.1, from coordinate 9,629 downwards.
CAATTTTAATAGTTCTCCAGGTGATTTTAATGTATGTCTAAGATAGAAATCCACTTTTTAAATTATGTGAATAAAAATATGAATAAAATATTTTAATTTTAACACAACACTATCTGTAGATTGAATGGCAGTGGGAAGAACCTAAGAGTTGGAAAACTGGAGCCGGGCGTGGTGGCTCACGCTTGTAATCCCAGCACTTAGGGAGGCTGAGACAGGAGAATCGCGAGTTCAAAGCCAGCCTCAGCAATGGAGAGGCACTAAGCAACTCAGTAAGACCCTGTCTCTACATAAAACACAAAATAGGGCTGGGGATGTGGCTCAGGGGTTGAGTGCCCCGAGTTCAATTCCCGGTACCAAAAAAAAAAAAAAAAGAGTTGGAAAACTGGGATCATGTCTAATATGATCCTGTGCCATAAGCCAGCTCTGTGATCTTGGAAAAGTCTCAAATCTGGATTTCAGTAAAACTAGGATGTTGGACTAAGTTATTCTCAGATGTTCTTTCTGACTTCACATTTTTATGGGTCAGAGATATAATACATACTATAGAAGTATACAGCAACAAAAATACTCTAAGTGATACTGAGATTGAGTATTATTACTATTTAGGGAACTATATTATAAAGACTTTTACTATTTTTAATTAACTTTTTCATATATACATGCCACTTTATCCCCATTACTATTAATTATACTCAGTAGAACAATTAATTCACCCTGGGAAATAAAGAGGAAAGAGTTGAGATGGATTTATATTTAATGGCAGAGATTATATCACTGTCATTTTGCCCAAACATCATTTGCTAAATTGTATCTAAGAAGATAACCAAATACAACCAAATAACCCACCATTGAGTTGTTGTAAATTATTTTCCTAATAATGATTATGAGCAGTTCTTATCCTGCTACTAGACCCATATTTCTTTCTACAAGCAATACCCTTTTGCAAGATATTTGCCTCTAGCTAATTATAAGGGGCAGTATGTCATAAGTTCAAGCAAACCAAATTGATTAGAGTGGTGGCTAAGCTCTACCCGGTGACTCCTCATTACTAAAAGATTTTACTCTGATTATCCTGGAGGCCTAGAATAATTGTGCTGCCAATTCTCAATCATGAATACTAAACAAGGAAAGATTTGAGGCACGAGGATTGATATAAATCCAAAGGATTTTATATTGACTTCAGAATTCACTGTATATATATAACTTTCAATTTGCCTTCATAATTAAGTTTTATTTAGAATAATCAGTTTTCATTACTTGAGTCAATGGAGGTAATTGGCATTACCTCTGTTGGTAGATACGAAAGAGAAACTGGTCTGAAACAAAAACCGAAGTTATCCATTATTATAGATGTATTACCAAGAGTATGCTGTTTATAAAAGTAAATATATTCATGTACATGTGTCTTTGTCCATGACTTTGACTTCCTGCCTTTTAAGGAACTTTTTTGCCCAGATAGAAATCAGAAGCTATAGTAATCTCGTGTTGAAACAAAAGGTGAATTCTAAAATGAAATGAGGTCAGAATCCTGTGCCATAACTTTGTATATAGTTTTTTTTTAAATATTTTTTTTAGTTGTAGATGGACACAATGTTTTTATTTTATTGCTTTGTACGTGGTGCTGAGGATCGAACCCAGGGCCTCACGCATGCAAGGCAAGCACTCTACCGCTGAGCTACAATCCCAGCCCCTGTATATAGTTTTAAAAGAATGAGAATTCACCATCTGATTGGAAGTATCTTAGGGAAGCAGCCACCTTCTATCCAACCTAAATAGAATCAAAGCTCATTGAGTTATTTGCTATTTATTCTTAGGTGGTTGTGGTCATGTTTGTTCTTGTAGAATGGATGTTCTTAGTTAACACTGAGACTAATCTAATCATTTGTGCTAATTGAGAAGTTGTACAAAACAGTTTCTTCCCTTAAGCCCTAAATTTGTCTTACCTCTCCAGGTAAAATATGAACATGTTATCAGGAGTTAGACTCTTCTTGTCTACTCTACCAGAAACACTGAGAAATTTTGGGAAAGTAAGATCAACCTAAAGGGGAAAAAAAAGATCAGTGGGCTAGTAGAAACTTGCAACTACCCTGAAATTACAGTATCTATAGCATCTATGCTGGAAAATACACTTACTTTAAGAGAATAGTTTGTAAATGAGGATATCAGCTCTGTGTTCTTACAGAAAAACTCTGTCATTCAAAGTCATTTTGAAAGATATTTATAATAGAAGAGGTAACCTATGCAATGAGTAAAAACAATACTAATTCACATTTGTACAGTGTTTACAAATGCTTTTAAAAATGATTTTATTCACCATATAACCCTGTGAGGGAGGTAAAGTAAGTAAAAGCCGTATTTTATACATGAAGAGACTGATATTCAAAAAAGATTTAAATGAAGTACCAGAAATGGTATAGCTAGTATGTGGTGGAAAGAAAGGGAGTGTCTTGCATTCAAGAAACTATAATAATGACACCTTATTGAATATTTACTATGTTGCAGTCATTAAGTCAAACATTTTTCAAAACGTTATTATATCCATTAAATAATATTATTTCTTAACGACCACAGATAAATGTGTGCTAACATGAGGGAGATAAAGAATAGGACAATTTTGTGCAAAAATAATTTAATTCCATAAAACAATTTAAGGTAGACGATGATAACCAATGTTTGCTGAAAGCAACTATTTTTTGAGCACTGTGTTAAGCATTTAATATAGATTGTATCATTCTTTTGACCATATTGTTATGGGGATTATGTACTTCATTTTAAATATGAAAAATATGAGGCAAGGAGAGGTTAAGTGACTTGTCCAAGATCACACAGCTGTTAAGTGATGGAACATTCTGCTATATGTCATATGATAACAAATCCCTGGCTACACTGAGTTTTTTCTTTCATAACGATTCTTTATCTGGCATGAAAATTCACCTATCATAGACTTAACTACATAAGTCATATTTTAAACAATTTATTTGTGTTCCCCATGATTTTTTCCATGATTTTTGATATGGATAGCCCTTTCCCTACCCTTGGATTAAAACTCAGACAGACAGGCCCCACATTTTTTCTGTCTACCCTTTCATAAAGTCCTATAATCACATTTGGTTACAAATACAGTCTAAGTATGGTAATTATAAGTGCCCAGTAGTAGATAATAATAAAAATTCCAAAATTGTTTTATTTTTTTTTTAAATATTTTTTTAGTTGTAGATGGACACAATGTTTTTATTTTATTGCTTTGTATGTGGTGCCGAGGATCAAACCCAGGGCCTCACGCATGCGAGGCAAGCGCTCTACCACTGAGCTACAATCCCAGCCCCAAATTGTTTTAATATTAAAATCTTCCTGTCTCTCACAACGAGGGCCTGCTGAAGGCTAGACTAATCGAGTTGGGAATGAGTACAGTCCTCCTTCCTTTCCCTGCTCTTCTTCCTTTAGCATATTAACTATGGTTTCTGATTGTCTATTTCCACCAGAGTAAAAGTTGGGATTGGAAGGAAAGAAGAGGTAAAAGGAATGAGAAAGTTCTTGCATGACTCTTTTTGTTGCAAGGTGGCTTACAACAACCTGCTGAAACATATTGCCTCTAAAGTTAGCTATAACATTCTCCCCTCATCCCACTGCTCTTTTGCTCTGACTTTTCTACTCCTTCTATGAAGATTTGGAGTCTATTTTCTTCCTTTTAAAACTGGGAAGATACCAATAAAATGCAGCAAAAGTGATGCTGTGTGACTTTCAGGTCTATACCTTAAGAAGATCTTGGATTTTTTGGTTGGTTGTTTTGGTTGTTGTCTTGTTTGATTTTTGGTCCCCCGCCCCGCTATCCCACCTCCACCACTTTGGAATCCACAGTCTTCATGTAAATAAGTCCAATCACCAACCAGAGAGAGGGGCTCAGCCAGACAAGGTGTTCTAGCCATGTCAGCTGAGGCACCAGATATAGAAATGAAGACATTTTAGATCCTCCTGCAACACAGAGCAAAAACAAACCAGCCAACACAACAGAAATAAGCCAGTCCTGCACCTGCCCAAATTGTAGACTCATGAGCAAATAAATTATTACTTTTGTTTTAAGCCCTTATATTTTGGGGTAATGTATGGGCTGTTTGTTTGTTTGTTTGTTTTAGCAGTAACTGATACAAAGACTTTGGTTTACAGTAAACACTCATGTGTTCCTTTTTCCAACATATTCTGGGAGTGTGGATTGCTCTCCTTTACTCAGCTGCTACAGTTGTCAATGCATCTTGAAGATTTTTCCAAGTAGAGTCAAACAATAATGCAGGGGCTAAGGGTGCAGCTCAGCGCTAGAGTGTGTGCTTAGCATGCATTAGGCCCTGGTTTCAATCCTCAGCAGTGAAAACAAAACAAAACCAAAACCCAGCAATCCAATAAAGTTAAACATGCACTTAACATATTGTCCCACAAATCTCACTCCTAGCCCCAAAGATATACACAAAGACCTGTATGCAAATGCTAACAGTTTTATTCATAATTACCAAAAATTGGAGCAATCTGTCTTTGGTCCATTTTCTATTGCTAAAACAAAATTCTACAGACTGGGAGTCTGGAAAGTTCAAGATCAAGGAGCCATGTCTGGCGAGGGCCTTCTTGCTTCTTTCTTGGGATTCTGGTCACACCTTTTATTCTCCTAGCTCCTTCAGCTTTAGGAGTAACAACAGCTTCCCATTGCTACTATCTCTGAGTGTGTCAGCATCTCTTTGTTTCTCCAGCATTGTCCATATCTCTGTAAGTAGTCCACTATACTCTTTATTTGAAACATTTGAGTTAAATTCTGATTCTTTTCTGGACCAGGGTTGGAAAAACACGTTTTCTTAAGTTCTTCGAACCTCAATAGCACTTGTGTGCACCTCTCTCTCTTTTTCTCTGTCTCTCTCTCTCATCTCATTATTATTTATGAGGAGTCAAGAATCATTTGAATTGTTCCCCTGTATGCAGTGAGTAATTTTCCTAAATCTTCTTTAAATATTTTCTCTTCACCTTTTATTTCCAACAATTTGACTATATGACTGGATATATTTTTTGTTTTTTATTTTTATATTTTGCTTGGGGCTTTCTGAAATTCTTGATGCTATAACATTTCTTTCTTTCTTTCACCAAATTAAGGAAAATTAAAACCATTATTATCTTGTTCTGCCCCTGATTCTAGGATTCCAAGTATACAGTAGGCTTTCTGATATTGTTCCTCACACCCTTGTAGCTATGGTCATTTTTCTAACATTTTCTCCTGTTCTTCAAGTTATATGATTTTTATTAATCTATCTTTGAATTAATTTATTATTTATTCTAGTTACTCATTCTGTGCTAATCACATTAAATGAATATTTTTATTTCACATATTTTATTTTTTAATTCTATAAATTTTATTTTTATAGTTCCCTATTCTTCTGCTGAGATTTCCTATCTTTTCATACATTTTGAGCATATTTTTCTTTATGTCTTTGAACATATTCATAATAGCTGATTTAAAGTCCCTATCTACTACTTCTAACATTTGTGTTTTCTTGGAGGTCATGCTCCACTAACTTTATTTTTTCTTTAAAACTGTTTTCTTCATCAAGTTATTATGGATCATACTTTGGACATTATAAATGGTTAAAGCCATGTTGGAGTAACTCTCAGGCATAAACTATAGTTACAGAGAAATACTTTCACCAGCAGAGATGTTTCACTAGGCATGAAAGAGGCAAAGAAGAAAACCTGGTCTCTCTCTCTCCTACTGTTTCCCTCTTCATCATATTCTTCCCACTGGCAGAATTCAACAAGAAAGCACAGGAAACAGAAATTATAGGAGAAAACTCCTGAAAGGACACAGGTATAAAAAGGTGGATGGATTTGGTAAACTGAAAATAAATAACCAGTGGGCTTATCTAAAATAAAGTTGCCAGATTTAGTAAACAAAAATACAGGATGCCCTTTTAAATGTGAATTTCAGGTTTAAAATTTTATTTTTTAGTGTAAACATGCCAAAATTATTCATTGTTTACATGAAATTCAATTTTAACTGGCAACTTGGTCCAGATCAATAAGAGAACCTTACTTTAAATCCAAGTTGATAGCCAAACTTAAGTAGTCTTCTTTTTATTATCTCAGAGCTTTTTGTTTCTATTTTCCATGTCTCTTTCATTTTCTGTTGCTACAACTGAATGCTACAGACTGGGTAATTTATGAAGAAAGGTAATTTATTCTTACAGTTCTGGAGGTCGGGAAGTTCAAGGTTGAGGGGTTACATCTGGTGAGAGCCTTCTTTCTGGTGGGAGCTCTACAGAATCCCAAGATAGTGCAGGGCATCACATGGCAAGTCAGCATAAGCTTGCTACATAAAACTTGCATTTATAACAAAGCCACACCTACTCTATCCCATCAATTCATTAATCTGTTAATCCACTAATCCATACAGGGATAATCTATTCACGAGGGCTCTGCTTCCCAAAGGTCCCATTTCTCAAATACCATTACTTTTTTTGACTCAGGAATTTGGGGAATATATTGAAACCATAGCACATGATTACCTTAAACAACTATTTCCCTAACCAAACTTAAAGTTTCTGGAAGAGAAAGATCATGTCTTATTCTTCTACATGTCTGATTATTTTTCATCTCTCCCAACCCCACTCCTAGATTTTTGCATTGTCTTATACATAGTAAATGCAAATACTTTTTGTTGAGCATGTTGAGCCCTTTATGAATATTTCATTACGTCTGATTTTTTTGTTGCATGTTTCTGTAAGATACAGCTAAAGTCACATAATGACTTAGAGGAAAGTCTGATGTCAAGCCAGTTGTTACAAGTATTCAGACTCCATTTTCTGTCTTTTCTTTTCATCCTTTCCTCTCAGACTTCCATAGTGAGCATACAGCATAACTATTATCTATACATCTTGCTATGAAGATTTCATGAAGTTTCTGTGAGTAACATGACTGTTTGAGCATTGGATCAACACAGCCTGCATTGGAAAAAAATCTAAACTTTTAAAATGTATTTTCATCTTCATCAAATATTTAGGGAAGAAAAAAACCCCTGCTCCCTGCTCTAGTAGAACAGACTAAAAAGGCTTCCAAATCTCTATGAGAGAGATAAGACCACATTCCTGAGAAGAAAAGCTAACTTTCTTACAGATCTTTTAAAATTCTGTTGTTTTTTATCTAATTCTGGAGCAAGTTATCAATACATCTATCCTTTCCGGATGATTTGCAGGACTCCTGGCAAATTTATTTATTTATTATTAATGAGTTTCCTGTGTGTGGGTATATACACCAAAGTTAATGCACAATAATTTTTGAGTAGGTAAATCATTGTCAATTATTTTATTTCACCTCTTTATGAAACTTTGGAACTTTGTCTAATGAGATGAATTTTGCAATAATGTTAGAAAGCCAAAACCCCTCAAATCTGAAAAATAAGAAATGAGACAACCTCCTGCTTTCAGGGCTTCTAGAATTATGTGCTTAAACACTCAATTTTTATCTGTATTGTGTGAATATTTTTTAAATGGGACTAAAATGAACACTGTATTACTCAGGTCATCATACGCTAGTTCACCAGTCCCAGAAAGATTATTTTGTGGTCTATCTGCCTTAAAATGTGAAGATTTGCCTAAATAATATGTGATAATTGAAGTTTCTCAGACCATAATAAATCTCTAGTCAGTGTCTCTGGGTGAAAGAAAACCCTGGGTTTAGACTCTGACATTCCAAAGGCTTCTAGATGACTCTTCTACGTGACCTACTCAGTTATAAAAGCACCTAATATCTTTAAGAGTAAACTATTCTCTAAGTGCTTTGTATTCCGTATTCAATTCACTCTTCAAGCAACCCTAAAAAAGAAATCTGATCGTTACCATTTTACAGTTAAGGACACAGAGGTTTAGAGATGATATGTAACTGGCTTAAGATCACATAGCTATTAAGTGTTACAGGCAAGAATCAAATCTAGGCATATCAGAGAACTAAGCAAGTGTTCATAACTTTTATACCTCTAATTCCCTAACTTCTTTGACCTTAAGTTCCAGAAGTTAAAAAAAAAAAAGAGTTATGGAGCAAACTGTATTCCATACATAGTGATTATGTCAAAATGACCCCCACTATTATATATATAGTTATGATACACTAATAAAAAATAAATTAAGGAATACATTGTACTGTTGGATTATAAGTATGCACGAATAATAATTGATAATTGAAAATTTTAAACTGTTGATATACATATTCTATTAGACCAATATTATATACACTATAAAACATGTAAAATTTTAAATTTTAAGAAGATTTTAAAAAACATAAATAAAAAGTGAAGCACCAGTAGTGTCTTCACATGTCCTATGGGTTCTTTGCATGTGTCATGGGTGTAGAATTCTCACTCTAGATAATGTTGCTCAAAATTTGACTGTCCAAAAATTGTCCAACTTTTTAATGAAAATACTATTCACAGCTTTTGCCAAATCTCGATATACTATATACCGAGGAACAGAAACAATAGAATATATATATAATTTGAAGAGGGGATTTATTAGATTTGTCAGAGGCTGAATTTTCCCACAATGGCCATTTATTGGCAAGAGAGGCAGGAAAACCAATAACTGCTCAGCATAAGAAACTATAAGATTCAGAACCAGAGAACCCAATGCTATAGCACCAGATGGAGGCTGAAGCACTAAAATGTCCCCTGAAGAGCTACTGGTGTAAGTCCATATTCAAAAGTTGAAGAATCTGAAGTCTGACATCCCTGGGTGATAGGAGCAATGAAAAGGCACCCACTCAAGAAGTGTTGAATATGCTTGTATGTGAGCTTCCCATTTGCTGCTTTTTTTCCTATCTGGGCCCCCAGCCTATTGGATGATGCCACCCTCATTCAGGGCATGTCTTCCCACTCAGTTTGCTGACCCACATACCAATCTTTTCTGAAAATATCTTCATAAACATACTCAAAAGTATGCTTAGGGGCTAGGGTTATGGCACAGTGGTAGCGTGCTCGCCTGGCATGCATGAGGCACTGGGTTCAATCCTCAGCACCACATAAAAATAAAATAAAGATATTCTGTCCACCTACAACTAAAAAATAAATGTTTTTTAAAAAAAAGTATGCTTAACCAATTTTCTAAGTGTCCCTCAATCTAGTCAGGTTGACAACTAAAATTAAGTATCATCTACTATGTTTGAACTCCTGATTTCCTAGGCAAGGCTACTCCGACTTGATTTAGTAGAAACAAAGAGACAAAGTATAGAATGAGAATAACCAGAAGAGTTGGCCACAAAGGGAAAGAGGAACTAAAATAGAGATGGAGGAATATTTGTAGGCATTCAGACATTAAATAATCTATATTTATATGCAAAATCAGACTAATTAACAGTGTAAAGCTTAACTGCTTAGAGTCCCTTTTATAATAGAAACAATTATGAATATATACATTGTCTATATAAATATACAAATAACAAGTTATATTTATATATAATTATATGGAAAAATAGAAAGTATAGCATATTATGACCAAGACCAACAATTACTTAACATTGAAAATAACACAGGTATGTAAATGTTATCTAAAAACGAATCTATAATTGTCTATGAACTCATAAAATAGTACTTGAAAGTTGATTAAGTTAAA
>PVHX01015050.1:0-48174 GCA_004024805.1 Geosciurus inauris | reverse complement strand
GACCACTGAGCCACACCCCCAGCCCTATTTTTTTTGTGTTTTATGTAGAGACAGGGTCTCACTGAGTTGCTTAGCGCCTCGCCATTGCTGAGGCTGGCTTTGAACTCGCAATTCTCCTGTCTCAGCCTCCCTAAGTGCTGGGATTACAGGCTTGAGCCACTGCGCCCGGCTTTCGGAATATCATTTATTATAGAAAAGGCCCTGCCTCGTCTTTCTCAGTCTATCATACAGTTATCAGTGCAAATGAAAAGGGCATATCTTTCTTCTCCTAATTGTTTCTGTGTTATCACATTGTTTCATTAGCTGGTGATGACCTAGATTTTAGAATCCTGAATTTCTTTGGAGTTGCAAGGGTACTTGGTTATTTTTTGAAATCTGTCTGCATTTGCCTGCATTCTTCTTCATTTTAGCTAAGGCTCCTTTGTTATGCCCAAGTTAAGCTATTTTATAAAGCAATATTTTATGTGGGAGGAAATCTGCCCTTTTTATCCTTGGCCTTATGAAAAACAACCATTAATAAACTATTTTATGGAAAATTATTCCAATGCTATTTTAATTAGGCTATTTATTAAATGTCTTTTATACTTTGTTAGAATCTGCAAAATTCTGTCCCAATAGAGTCATTTAAGAATTTTTATTGAGGGGCTGGGGTTGTGGCTCAGTGGCAGAGTGCTTGCCTTGCATGCATAAGGCACTGGGTTCGATCCTCAGCACCACATAAAAATAAATAAATAAAATAAAGATATTAAAAAAAAGAATTTTTATTGAATAAACAAGTAAACTCACCAAGTAGCTAATTCTCCAAACTATTATTTTGTTTTGTGTTTATCTTTCCTCCAATATTGACTAATCTTGGACTAATTTCATAGAGTTACTGGATATTTCAGTGTCATATACACATACTATTAATGTCTAGGACCAATAAAAATCTAAATTGTACTCCAATGATGTTAAAGTTCTTACTCACTGAAGAGATTTTATATAGTAAAAAATATATATAAAATTTATATAGTCTTTTAGAGATTATATATAGTAAAATGGTTCCCATTTTCATTTTGTATTTTAAAATTTTAATTTATGAATGCTTAAAATACAAAAAGTAGAAAACAAATGGTATGTCAATCTATATTTAATAGAATTAACTTCTGCCATATTTGTATCAGATTGTCATTAAAAAATTGAAGTACTAGCCCAAGTAATTTTTCCCTTTCTCCGCAGGGAGAAGTTAGGTAGTATACCAATATCATTTTTTGGGTAATTTTAGTATATATCTACATGTATGTGTGTTTACAAATATACATGTAGTTATAATATTATTATTTTGTGTGATTTAAAATCTTACATCACCTTGAAAAAATATAAGGTTAGTAAAATCTACATTATCCTATGTAAACAATTTTGTAACTTCTACTCAACATTATGATTTTAAGAATCATCCATATTCATTCAAGTATATCTGGTTTATTTTTAGTGGTATGTATTACTCTGGATTACAGTAAGTTTATTTATCCTCTATTGATATATTAGAGTGTTCCTTTTTTGTATATTGAGGCAGATGTAAATTGAAAATCATTGAATATGCTTTTCATATATGTGCAAGAATTTCTTTGTGTCAATTTCCATTAATGTAATTGCTAAAGGGAGAAGGTCTATTTCTGCTCCTAAAACTAGGTATTAGTAAAAAGTTTTTTAGAAGTATTTCAATTTATAACCTAATTAAAACCCGAGTTTCCACTTTCTCACATTTATATCTTAAATTATTTTTGTGAGACCTTTTATTTCTTGAGAATCTGGTGGGTGTGAGATTATATCTTAGTATTGTTTCAATTTGTGGTTTTCTTTTTTAAATATTTTTTTAGTTGCAGATGGACACAATGTCTTTATTTTATTGCTTTTTATGTGGTGCTGAGGATCAAACCCAGGGCCTCATGCATGCGAGGCAAGTGTTCTACCACTGAGCTACAATCCCAGCCCCCAATTTGTGGTTTTCTGAATAATAGTAAGGCTTTGAAAATATTTTCACTTTTAATGGCCATTCAGGATTTTTCTGTGATTTTCATAGTCATTCACTTTGATATTCGTTTAGTGAAGTGATTGTTTTCTTCTTACTGAGTTTTGGAACTTTTTGCACATTTTAGATACTAATCTTTTCTTGTTTTTATCATTTTTAAATCAAATCCCCTGATCCGTGATTTGTCACTTTTTAATGATACTTTTCGATGAACAGAAGCCTCACATTTTAATGCACTTTAATTTATAAATCTTTTTATGATTTTGTTTTTTGGTAACTTGTTTAATTCTTCTGTAGAGTGAGGCAATAAAGATGAAGGTATTCTCCTATGTTTTCATCTAAAAGTTCCAGAGTTTTTTATTTTCCTATTTGTTTTGGATTCATTTAGAATTTATCTTCTTGCATGATATGGAGTAGTGGTATGATTTTGCATTTTCACATATAGACTGATGGTTATCCAATACCTATTCCTTCCCACCATGTGATAGCATGGTATTCTTCTCCTCAAGAGGATGCAGTACAATGGTGCCATTTTGGAAGCAAAGACAATGCTTTCATCAGACATGAAGTCTTCTGGTGCCTTAATGTAGGATAGAGGGTATTTGGATTTTATAATCTCCACAGAGAAAGCTGCAAGGAAGACCATGACTAAGGATATATGTGAGTAATGACAAGAATAATATGTCTCACTCTTCCACATGAATGATTGATTGCATTAGCTTTTTGGTCTGTGAGAAAGCATAATGAATTTTTAAATTGGGATTTAGGGATTAAATTTATGATTTCAATTGAAGAGCATTGACATGTATGTAACATTTCTCATGCTAGAACATAGATATTTTATTTATTTGTATTGTGATGTTTTTAAATTAACTTTACAGTTTTCTTCATAAAAGACTGAAACTTTTATTCCTAATAACTCATTGCCCCACTCTTAATGTAGTGTTACATTTGAAAGTAGATGTATTTAGTACTGTTAGTGCTATACTGGAATATTATTGATTGCTGTGTATTTGGAGGAGTGTAAGTTTCATAAAAGGTGGATATTTCATGTATTTTGTTTACTACTAGGACCCCATATATATTGGTTGAATAAATGAATGGAATTACCTATCATTGAGGACATTTATGGATCTCTCTTTTTATCTTTGTATTAAAAAATGTTTTTGTAGATTTTCTTGTATTTAGACAAACTTACTTATCAATGATGGTAGCTTTGCTCCTTCCTTGCTAATATTTTTTTATGATCTCATGTTTTGTTGAATATCTAGTATTAGGTTGATAGTACTAATAATGTACTTATTTCTCTTGTTTCTGATTTAGAAGGAAAAAAATGTTCATGCAGGTGAATAACCATTATGTTTGCTATAGATTTTTAGTAGTTTATTATGTTAAGGATGTTCTTTCTATTATCATGTTCCTATTATTTTTTAAATAAAGGAAGTACCTATTAATGTATCAATATGTAGAATCTTTATTTGTTTTATCAATTTATTTTTCTTATATGTAAGTCCATTAAATTACATTAATAAATATTCTGTTGGTTAATCATCTCTGAATTTCTGGGATCAAACCTATTTGGCCATGATGTATTCATATGTTGCAGGGATCACATTGCTAATTTTTTATTTAAAGTTTTAAGTCTATATTTATAATTGAGACTTACTTATATGTTTAGTTAAAATTTTTGTCTTTCATGTAGTGCTTGCGATTTTCAGATCAGGTTTGTTTTATCCCCATAAAATAAGTTGAGGAACTGTGTTAGTCTGTTTTCTACTAAAGTAATGTAATATACTAGGTTGGGTACTTTAAAGGCAGTACCCTCAATGACCTAATTTCTTCTTTTTGGGCATTTTCTCTTAAAGGCCCTAGCACCTTTCACAAAGCCACACTAAGGACCAAGCTCCAAAATACATGACTCCTTAGGAGAAAACTCAACCCATATCAGGGAGTTCCCTTCTGTGTGCATGAATGGGGCTGTGAGGGTTCATTTCAATATTCAGAACTGTTAGAACCTATAAGACTCTTTGGCTGGTTAGGTTCCCCAGAGTAATGCTAAAAGTCATATTAGTGGCAGTGGCAGGAAGAGGGCAGAGTAAGGACAAATGTTCAGCTGTGAGTTTTCTAGAAACCAAGATGGGTAATGGTAGGTCATTTTCACCTTTGAATACATGTAGCATTAAACATTTGAGCTTCATAGCTATGTCACTTCCTATTAATTCTATGTCAATTCCAACTGTCTAGTCAATTCCATGCTTCATCACTTAATAGAGTTGCATTCTTTTTAAAATATTTTTTAGTTGTTGATGGACCTTTATTTTATTCATTTATTTACATGTGATGCTGAGGATTGAACCTAGGGCCTCACACATGTTTGGCAAGCACTCTACCACTGAGTTACAACCTCAGTCCCTAGAATTGCATTCTTAATAAAATGACTTAACCTTACTCTACCCCTTTTGTGATCTGCAAATATTATAACACATCTGATAGAGTTGTTGTGAAGATTTAATAAACTGACAATTAAAGTGCTAATAATAGCCTCTGGCACACAGGAAGTATTCAGTGGACACTAGCATTCCTTCTCCTCCTCCTACCTCTTGCCGTTCTTCTTTCTTTTAACTGGTATCTCTCCCGGTTCTCTTTCATTTTTATCTCAATGCCCTTTCTATCACTTGTTTCTGGTATCTAAGGAGCCCAGAGTAGTTTGCTTTTATTTCTTCAGGTAATATACTCTTCTGTCAGGTTGGCAGAGGTTTGCGTATCTACTTTCTGTGGGATAGGTACACAAACGTGCTAGTTTTATCTGCTCAGATAATTTTCTAGTTTTCAGATGCTCCATTTATTCTTTTAATTCTGAATTATTCTGACATTCTGCAGCCTGAGCTTGTTTATTGGCTTGCTATAGTGCTTTCCAAGTTTCTAAACCTTTTTGTATACTTCTCCCTTTTTCTCATATGCTCATACTTTAAAAATATTGTTTTTAAGTTTTACTTCAGAATAGATGATATATTCCTTTGTGAGATCCTTTATGAAACGTATTTCTCATGAGGAATTTTAATTGGTGAGTTTAAAGTGAACAGGGACTGGCCACAGCGGCACACACAGGTAATCCCAGTGACTCAGGAGGCTGAGGAAGGAGGATCCCAAGTTTGAGGCTAGTCTCAGCAATGTAGCAAGGTTCTCAACAACTTAGCTGGACCCTGTCAAAAACAAAATGTAAAAAGGACTGGGGATGTAGCTCAGAGGTAAGGTGCCACTGAATGAAATACTCAGTACACACAAACACACACAGAAAGCAAATGGACAAGTTTTAGGAAGCTATACGTACAGTGGCTGATTAGTTACTATTGCATGTCTGCCCTGTATAGCCGGTTAGAGATGTGAGAGCCAGTGAGGCCATTTAAGTAGGCTATATGTAACTATTCTATATGGAAGTGATCACCACGAGGAAGTTGTGGCAGCTATCTGGATTAGCCACATACAGGAGCTGAGAGGAGGCAGAGAACTAGAAACTATGTTGAGGGTGACTGAGCCCTGCTTCTATTTCAAGTTTTTCATTGATGGCTTCTGAATTTAAAGTCATTAGAACAGCTTTTTCCATTATAAAATTATAAAGAAATTTGTGATCTTTTATTACCTTTATAATTTCATTGTTTTAAGTATTTGTTGCATGTGGAGTGTAACATGGTATTTTGTGTGAAAAATAGGTTCAACTTAATTTTCCCCCTTCATATGGCTACACAGATGTCTAAAACCATTTATTAAAAGCCCTTTCTTTCTAGACTGATATGTGATCTATGTATATCTGAATGTATTTCTAGAAGTTCTATCATATTGTTCTTTTATATGCTTAATATGCCATTTTTCATCATTGAAGCTTATAATAATATCTTAGTTTCTAGTAGATTTAATTTCTTCCCATGGATTTTCATTTTTCAGATTTTTACTGTATACATTTGCTGATTTAATATTCCATGTGAATATTAGAACCAGCTTGTCTAGTTCCAAGCGAAAACCTGTGCTTCATTTTATTGAGATCAGGTTACATTAATAAAAAAGTAATCTTCTGAATACTAGTGGTATCTTTATGATATGGAGTTTTCTCTTCTAACAATATGTGATACTAAGGGTATTATATAATTAAATAGTTAAAATAAAATACATAACTATTGTATTTTATTTCTAACTATATTTCTAACTATTTAATTAGGTATGTAATTAAATAGTTAAAATAAAATACATAACTTTCTAACTATTAGAAACTACAGTTTAAAAACAACTAAGAAAATAGACTATATAATAAAAGGCACAAAATGATAAAACAAATACCAAATATGTCTATTATATCAATGAATTTAATTGGGTTAAATTCACTAGTTAAGGGAAAAAGAAAACTCATTAGATTATGAGACCATTTCAAGTGTATATTATACACAAGGGAAATATGGAAAAATAATGTGATTTGAAAGGTTAAAATTAAAATCAAGGGCAAATATATATCAGATAAATGAAAACAAAAAAAGAAAATCAGGTCTCAATACCTTAATATTATACTCAGTATAATTCAATCCTCTAAAACATTTAAAGAGATAAAGAAGGACACTTTATAGTGTTAAAGAATATAATTAAGAAGATAATTTGTGTTTTCCTGAAATTTTTTTTCACTCTTATTCTCTAATAATACCTTAGCTTAGTATAAATTTTAGGAAGCCAATTACTTTTCCTTATCTGGTACAAAATATGTTTTCAATTAGCAATCACTAGTTTCTAACGCTGTTAGAACCCTTGAGACAGCTTCTATTGCTTTATTATTCCTTTATGGGTAAACTGCATTTTTTTTGTCCAGTTGCTTTTCAGTTTTTCTGTTTGTTTATGGTGTCCTGTTTCATGTTACATGTGAATTTCATTTATTTTTTTTTCTGATAGTATTAAATGTTTTATTCCTTCCTAATAATCCTTCATTTTAGTTCTGGAGAAAAAGAATTAAATCATTATTTTATTTTATATTTCTTGGATTTGATTAGAAATACGTTTATATTCTGGTTATTACCCCAACATCTTTTAATATGTTACATTTATTTTTCTTTTGTTATTTGTTATTCTGAATACCTGAATCATATATAGATTCTAGTTCAATGTTCTCTATTCATCTGTTTGAAGGTATTTTAATTTTAATTATTATATACAGTCACCTCTATGTCAACAAGGATATGTTCTGAGGAGTGTAGAAACAGTCAATTTTGTCATTGTACAAACATCATATAGTGTACTTACACAAATGTAGATGGTATAGCCTGCTACACACTGAGGCTATATGCTATAAAGTGTTTTTTAGTTTTGTATGATTTATGGCTTTAAAAATATTTTTAAAAACTAAGACAAATACATCTGTCCATCTGTATATATTGTCACACGAGAAGGTCTTCAGGAGCAAGAACGCACATAGATCTATAATATCAATAGGTCTCTGGAATACCTTCAGAAAGGCCTGTTAATTTTACAGTTAAATTATTTTTGATAAGTAAAAGACATACTCTAAAACAATGATCCAAAAGTAAAATATGGCTGGGTGTGGTGGCACATGCCTGTAATCCCATTGCTCAGGAGGCTGAGGCAGGAGGATCACGAGTTCAAAGCCAGCTTCAGCAATTGTGAGGTGTTAAGTAACTCAGTGAGACCCTGTCTTTAAATAAAATACAAAAAGGGGCTAGAAATGCTGCTCAGTGGTTAAGTGCCCTTGAATTCAATCCCTGTACCCCCTCAAAATCTAAAGTAATAAAAAGTAACATGATCAATTATTTTCATTATCAAATATTTTATACTGAACATAATTATATGTACCTGTACATAATTATATGTGCTATATTTTATACAACTGGTAATACAGTTTACACTAGCATCACCATAATGTAATGTATTATGCTACCACATTACCATGGCTGTGATGGTTTTTTGGATCCATTTTAATCTTATGGAATCACTACCATATATGTGGTCAGACATTGACCAATATATCATTCTGAGGAACATGACTGTAAGTTTCCTTTATTTAAAAATAATTTAGTTGTTTTCCTTATCTGTTTGCTCTTCTTTTTAGAGATTATGCATTACAGTGGGTAAGAACACAGATTATGGAGCCAAGCTGCCTGATATGTAATATATTTCTGCCGTTTACAATCAGAACTCAGATAATTCATTTCTCCTCTTGATTTCTCCATTCTCTCAGCCATCAAATGAGGATGCAGTGGGTCCTTACTATAGCTAACCTCTTGGTTTACTTGCTGTAAACTACTTGTATCTCTGTTCTTTCATCCTTATATAACTAATTTCCTCATTAAGTTACCTATATTTTAAATAGTGTTCTCTGTTTTCTTGCTTAGGGTCACTTATTACTAATTTCCTGGGTTTTTCTTTTACTTCAGCTTTACTGCGGTATATTGGCAAGTAAAATTTGTATATATTTAAAGTATACAATGTAATAATTTGATATGTGTACATTGTATAATGATGACAAAAATCTAGTTAATTAACACATCCATCACCACTCATATTTGCTATTGAGGGTTTGGGTGAAGATGTTTAAAATCTGCTTTCATCAAATTTCAAGTAAACAATAAACTAAAATCAACTATAGTAATAATATTCTTCATTAGATCCACAGAACTTACCCTCTTTCAACTGAAAATTGTACCCTGTGGCCAACATCTCCCCATTTCCCTAAGTCTGTAGATCATGGCAACCACCATTCTAGTCTCTGCTTCTATGAATTCAACATTTTAAGATGCTATATAGGTGAGTTCATACAGTATTTTTCTGTCTTTCTTAGCATAATGTTCTCCATGTTGTTGCAAATGGCAAAATTCCTTGCTTTTTTGTAAATGAATAATATCCCATTATCCCTTGCATTCATTTGTTGATAGATGTTGGGATTTTAATTGGGATCACATTGAATCTGTATAGCACTTTGGGTAGTATGACCATTTTGACAATATTGATTCTGCCTATTCAAGAGCATGGGAGATTTTCCCATCTTCTAAGGTCTTCTTCAATTTGTTTTATTTAGTGTCCTATGTTGCTAGTGGGACCGCAAATTGGTGCAACCACTCTGGAAAGCAGTACGAAGATTCCTTAGAAAACTTGGAATGGAACCACCATTTGACCCAGCTATCTCACTCCTCGGTCTATACCCAAAGGACTTAAAATCAGCGTACTACAGTCATGCAGCCATTTCAATATTTATAGCAGTTCAATTCACAGTAGCTAAATTGTGGAACCAATCGAGATCCCTTCAATAGAGGAATGGATAAAAATAACTGTGGTATATATACACAATGGAATATTACTCAGCATTAAAACAGAATAAAATTATGGCATTTGCAGGTAAATGGATGGATTTGGATAACATCAAGCTAAAGGAAGTAAGCCAATCTCAAAAAACCAAAGGATGAATGTTCTATCTGATAAATGGATGCTGATCCATAATGGCGGTGGGGTCATAGGAAGGATGGAGAGACTTTGTTTAAAGGGGAGGAAAAGGAGGAGAGGGGACATAGGGGCAGGAAAGATGGTGGAATGAGATGGACATCAATGCCCTAGGTACATGTATGACTGCACATATGGTGTAACTCTATATTTTGTAAAACCAGAGAAATGAAAAGTTGTGCTCCATTTGTGCATAATAAATAAAATGCATTCTGCTGCCATGTATACCTAGTTAGATTACATAAATAAAAAATAAAATATAGTTCAAGTCCAAAAAAATAAAGACCCTAAGAAAAAGAATAGAGAGAATTAATTTATGAAACATTTACTATGTAAAATCATGAATGCATTTGTAGAATTGATTCTAGGTAATAAGGGCATGTTGAATCTAAAAAAATACTTTGGCTACTTGGGGTCTGTCTTTTGTGGTTCATGTGAATTTTAGGATTTTTTTTTCTCTGAAAAATGCTATAGAAATTTTGACAGAGATTGCATTTATGTTCTGATCTTTAGTCTACTGTCATTTTAGGGTACTTTTTCTAATTTTTAAAGTTATGTTCAAATAAGCAGCATAAAATTTACCATCTTAAATTTAGTGTACATTTATGTGGTATTAAATACACTCGAAGTATAATTATAACTACTATACATCTAAAGAATCCCTTTACTCTGATAAAACTGAAATTCTATATATTCAATAAATCCTCATACTTCCCCATCTCTCCCTTCAGTCCCTGGAAATCACCATTCTAGTTTCTGTCTACGATTTTGATTACCCTAAACATATGTAATTGGAATCATGCAGTACTTGCCTTTTGTGACAGGCTTATTTCATTTAGCATAATAGCCACAAAGTTCATCTATATTGAAGCATATGTCAGAATTTCATTCCTTTTTAATGAGTAATACTTATTCATTTTACATAGGGGATTTCCATTTCTTTCTTATAAATCACTTATAAATGTTTATAATGTTGTTATATTCTGTCTAGTATTTCTGGATTTCAGTAGTTGGAGAAATTTCAGGTTACCTTTACTGGGGATAAAACCAGACCTGTGCATTTACATCATATATTAGATACCAAAGGGAGTTATTATAGTATTATGAATAGATTATGATCACGGGAATCAAAGGAAAAATTATTAATACATATAATAACATTTGACCACATTCTCCAGATTGATGAATTGTTTTCTTAATAATAATTTAGATCTCTAAAGGAAATTGTGTGGAAACTAATTGCTTGATGGAGATGGATGTATAATTAATATTATTAAGTGGGGAGGATATCCTAAGAAATGTCATAGAGTGAATTTTCTATTTATGTGGAATAAGAAAATGTTAACAAAATTATACATTTCATACAATTACAAATGATAACCATTGTTGACCATAAGGGACTATTATGTATGATATAGATTACATAATCATAGATATTTATGGCCCACAATTTCACTGTAGAAATCATTTTAACAAATATTTATAGAGGAAAAAGTCAATAATTTTTGTAGGTTCCAATGATATTTTAGTAAACAATCTGGATTTTAAAAGCCACTGTATCCCTGGGTCTATATTTTAGACAAGATATACTATGGTTAGGGATATCTGGAATACAGAGAAGGAGAAGTTCCCAAATTAAATGGGGTTGTCCGCATAGGCATTGCTGAGAATGTTACATTTAAGGAAGATTTGAAAGAGGTGAAAAAGTGAACTATGGGAATATCAGTCAGAATAACCAACCTGTATGGTAGTAAATAGACAAGTAAATAATCCAGAGGTGAGAAAATACCTGGTATGTTCAGAAACAGTAGCAAGGAATTAATTCTTAAAGTCTTTTAAAATAGAATACCTCATATAATCCATTAAAAGTAAATACTTTTGACATAGTTTTCCTATGTTCATATATGAATACACAGCCAGTATAACCCCACATCATGTACAAGCACAAGAATAAAAAGTAAATACCAACGGCCAATTTGGCCACAGAGGAAGTTTGTTTACATGCCCCATTTCATTTTATTCATATTTATTTAAACTGATACCTAAATACATAAAATTTAATAGGGTACCATGTAATATTTGATACCTGTATACATTATGTAAAGTTTAAATTAGGTTAAACATACTTCTGTCCTCAAAACGTTTATCATTTCTTTATAGTGACAAGTTTCAAAATCAATTCTTGTAGCTTTTTGACATGTACAGTACATAATTGTTATTCATATTCACCCTACTATGTAATAGCACACCAGAACTTCTTACTATTATCTCATTATAACGTTTTACCTATTGATAACCTTCTCCCCATCTCTCTTTCTTCCCTACTCTCCTCAGCCCTTGGCAACCACCATTCTACTTTCAACTTCTATGGAATCATCTTTTTTATATTCTTAATGTGAATGAGATCATGGAATACTTGTCTTTCTGTATCTAACTTATTTCTCTAAACATAATGAACTCCAGTTCTAGCTATGCTGCTGCAAATGATCCAATTTCTTTCTTTTTATGGCTGAATAATATTAATATTAATTATTGTTGAAACTAAGTGGGGAGAGTGGGCTGTGATCCTGAAGCAGTTATGTTCATATGAGAATCTTGTCAGAATAATTGGGTGTGAAGAACTCAAGTCAGAAAAAAATAATTAATAGGGATTGTGCATAGCACAGAGAAATTAGCAAATTAATGAAATAAAATAAATAAAAAAGTTATACTCTGTCATAATTATTTTTGATGGAGATAATATACAATGCAGATTGTCATTCTGTGATTAAAGACTTAGTCAAGACAGTAATCCATGTCAAAACAGATTTAATAAAATGTAAGGCATTCTTGTAAGTGAAACTCAGCTATCACATATTTGTGGTATCTTTCCAAGTATAACATTAACTTATTTTTCTATATATTGCATAAATACATACAAAAGAGATATTTAAAGGTTACTAGCAGTTATGGAAATTCTAAATTTCATGACCAATTATATGCCTGTGATTTTTTTCTTATTAGTGTTTTTATTTTACAAAAAAACCTATATTAGATTTCTTTAACTTGATTTTTAAAAATAATATACACTCTTGTGCATCATTATATAATGAAAATATAAGTTTAATATTTTGAGTAATTAAATTTTAACAAGTATTTTTCCATTCAGATTCAAACCCCACTAAATCAGGTTACGACTCAGAGCCTTCAACTCTATCATCAACATTATTGGTGATGTAGCCTTTCTTAAAACTGATCCATTTTTGTTTCTGGGATTTTCTTTCAAGTGACTGACATACTACCTACAAGTTTTGATCTCATCCCTTCTTTTTGTTGGGTGTGTGATAGTCAATCACTTGGCATGTCTCTCAGTATCAAAATATAACCTATTTCATTTACATGTGGGTGTCTCCCTTTCCTAGGTCCCATCAAACACTTATTTGTTGTTTTACAAGAAAATATGAAATTACTATTCATTCCACTAACTATGAGTATTTTTTTGCTACTGTCAAATGTGTGCCCCATTTTTTTTCTGTTTTCAGGCTTCTTGATGTAAACAATAACTTATTTATGATGCTGATTGATAATATCATCTTTTTGAAGTTTTTTTTTTGTTTTTTTGTTTTTTTGTTTTTTTTTGCAGTGCTAGAGATGAAACCCAGGGTCTCTAGCATACTAGGCAAGTACTGTATCGCTGTGCTACCCCTCAACCAATCCTTTCTGATGATATTTTAAATGGCAATTGAACGGAGCCATAACTCATTTGAAGAGAGGATAGTAGGAAGAGCTGTGACCATGTTCGCCTCTGCATAGTGTACTAGTTCGCTAGGGCTGCTGTAATAAAGTAGTACAAACCAGGTGGCTTAGAACAACAGAAATTTTTTATCTTAGAGTTCTGTAAGCTGGAATCAAGATAAAGGTATGGGGGCTACAGCTCAGTAGTAGAGCACTTGCCTAGCATATGTGAGGCACTGGGTTCGATTCTCAGCACCATATATGAATAAATAAAATAAAGGTTCCTCAACAACTAAAAAAATATTTTTTAAAAAAGATAAAGGTATGAACAATGCAGTACTACTACTGAAGATGCTAAGGAAGGTTGTGTTCCTGGCCTTTTTCCTACTGTCTAGTGTCCTTCAGCATAGAATTTTTATTGAGTCTGAGGCTGGAGAATAACCAGGAACTCGTTTTACATTTTTATTTCTTTGCACAATTGGATAGTAATACATTAAAAGTTTTAAAAGTCACTAGATCTTTCCAAGGAATTCCCAAGTCATTTCCATAGGAAGAAAATGCTGAATGTGATTGTTCTTCCTTTATGTAAATTGCTCTCATTAGAAATTTGATGCACACTCTTCCCTGTGGAGTTGTTGGGTTCCTTAGGCAGGATGTCATGCTGAATTAACCAGAACAAAGGAGATATTGAAGATTTGCCATACATACAAAGCAAATTAAATAAAAATTAACAAAATCACTTTGAAACTTAAATGCAGTAAAAACATTTATAATTATCAAATGGAAACTAAAGAACTTTCATGATTTATTGAGGTCTATAGGATGATTTGTTTTTGTATAGATTAACATTTTATCTCACAATTAAATTTATATAATTGTTAACGTTCTCAGCTCATTCTATAGGGTTTCTGTCAATAGGTTTAATTGAACAGCAAATAATTGTTTTAAGTCAAGTATTTTTCTGATCCTAACAATTTCTCCAATCCTTAAAATTTAGTTTGAATTATTTTGCAGTTGCCCTCCTACATAAATTAACAGAACTTTAAATATTCCTCAAAGTTATAAGATTAAATTGGTGGTCTCAATCAAATATATGCTCTAAAAGAGCCAGTGACAATTGTAAACATAACCTTAGTTCAAATATCATAAAAATGAAGTAGTTTTATGAAAAAATCACAACCTGACTAAAACACAGTTTTAGAAGTAATTTCCATAATTTAAATTGCTATCAAAAGTTTCCTGTTGCATTAAAAATGTATCAAAAAGCAAGTCATTAAATAATCAAAATAATCATGATATGCAAATAACTTGATGCTTCCAGAATTATAGCAGCAAAAGTAACATAGTGTTTTTGTGTGTATTAATAATATAAGCAAGAAAATTCAATAACAGTTCATGGGCTGAATATCAAATTTATATAATGTAGGCTTGTTGCAGATACACAGTCTATTTCAATCTATAAATGTAATCTAATTGAATGAAGTAGACATGCATTTATCTCTCTGGGCCACAGTACAGACTTTTGAGGGTTGAAATCAATCCTGATTTTTCCCCAGATAATTTTTGTACAAGCTAGTATGAATATATACTATGATAAAGCTTCCTTTTCTTTTTTGCAAAACTAATTGAGCTTCAGGAATTTCCAATAAAGCAAGTATTAGGGAAACCTTAGAGAGTCTGCCCTTCTAGTAAAGACACATGACTGAAGTGGTCATTAGTCCAGGCAGAAGAGGCAAGGGCCTTTGAAGTATAATTGCTATTCATAAGGGTTTATTGTTTTTAAGGATTTATATTCAAACTTGTACTAATTAAGAATACAATTACACAAATGGAGTGCATGTTACGATTCAAGATATCCTTAACCATTATGCAGTTTAAAACTTTTGATAGTAGAAATTTATATCATTTAATGTAAATTTGTCAGATGTCTTATTTGATTTGAATATAATGTAAGTAATCAGTTACAATACACTGGAATTTAAAGACAGGCAGACTTTCATTCCTTTTACCATTCTTTCATTTATTAACCAATTAAACTTGAACAACCTTGGCTTACTGGGTCTTGGATATACTCCTGTGTAATAATAATAATAATAATAATAATAATAATAAAATAATACTTCAAATTTTACAGATAGTATACAGTAAGTGTGTGATGTATACCTGGCATATGAAAGATTCTAAAATTTATTAGCAATCTATTTTTGTTGAGTTTACTGGAATGTCTTTTGACACTGAGTAACATGGCTGTACCTCTTCATTCATCTCTTCATCACCTGGAAAAGCAGGCCTCCATGATTCTAGATTCTTCTTTCTCTGAGCCACTCTAGTAAGGTCTGGAAAATGGATAAAAAAGAGAAGCCACTATTCTTTAGTGGACTAGAAAAAATAAAGTTTCAGGAATCCTGAGAGAATGTGTTTCTTACTTGCTATTCTTCTTGAGGATTATTAAAAATAATGACAAGTCGAAGGTGTGCAAAATAGGCATAAGGGAGAAGTAATATTTATTACTCCTGACAAATTAGAATTCTTGACAAAAAGGATCTATATTAAAGGCCAAATTTTTCAAACTTGGACCTGAGGAACTCTAGGGTTCCTGGTATATGTCCTAGAGTGTAGGCAGAATTCTCAAATATTTTTGTCTCATATAATCCTTGGCACTGTGAATATAATGGGATGCCACTCCCAATAATTTAGTTCATTCTATATGGTGTGGTTAATTTTCAGAAAGGGAAATTGTATAAGTAGGTTTGGACTAATCACTTGAGCCTTTTACATTTATTTGCTAGAAAGCAAAGTGAGAAAGAGACACAAATAAGAGTCTTGCTGTCTCAGGATAAAAATAAAAAACAGCATCATTGTGAACTGCCTATGGTGTCCACCTATGGCAAGGGATGGCAATCACCTGCTAGATGTTGAGTTGCCTTTGGCTGGCAAAAAAGAAACATAATAGGCACTTAAGACCTGCAGTTGCTCATTTTTCCAATGAGACAAATGAGCTTAAAAGTGGGGGAAAAGAAGGGGGAATGGGTGCAGCAAAGATGATTTAATGAGATGGTCACCACTACCCTAGGTGCATGTATGAAGGCACAAATGGTGTGACTCCATCTGGTTTGCAACCAGAGAGATGGAAAAATTGAGATCTATATACGTACTTTGACTTGAAATGCATTTAAATAAATAAATAAATAATAAAAATAAAAAAGTGGATTCTCTCCCAAAGCATCAAGAAAAGAACACAGCCATACCAGTGTCTATATTTCAGTCCTGTAAACATTGAGCAGAAAACACAGCTATACTGCATTTGGACTTCTGGGAGGTTATAAACTAACAAATGGCTGTGATTTTAAACCACTGAATTGGTGGTAATTCTATATGTACCAATTGGTAATGAATATACCTAGGAACCTCGGTATGGGCAGGACTGGCTGAGATATCAGTGATCTGGACACTATTATATATTTTATTCCTATTTCCTTTCTGGTCTTTTGATTATTTTATTCTACTTACTTTCAGTTAATTAGATTGTTTTTTCTCTAATATATTCTGTATGACATTTAATTAATAGCTGGATAATTCAAACTCTCAGAAATCCATGCCCATATTGTGCAATATAATTTGTCAAATTATTACATTGTTCTGTCACTAATATATATTGCATTTATTTTTCAAGCAGGTTTTATCAGGAATTTAAGCAGAAACAGCCCCTGGATTTTAAAGCCCCTGGATTTTTCTTACCTGAATTCCTGAACTATATGCAGAACTTTTGCTGGGGAAAAGAAAGGATATTGTAGAGAATATTGAAAATAACAGAGCTGAAAGGAAATATTCTTAGAGGCCAGAAACTCTATCCTGCTGGACTCAAATCTTGGTTTAGAACCCTAGAAGCACCCTATGTATATGGCAAGTTATAATGAATAATGATGGCATGGTACTCTTATGTTGATTCCTAGTATTTCCACTAATGTCTATGATTCAAACATGGTAGCAAGCAAATGGGAAGTAAGGATTGATAGGTTCATGAAAACTGAATTAATAGAGTTTTGGAGAAACAAAAGCAAACAGGTTACATATGAACCACGGAACCTACCTTCTTGTCTTGCTGCTATATAAGATCCAAAGGCAGGGAAAGGATAAGCTAAAAATAACTCAGATAACATTTGCTAATAACGGGTGTTACAGAAGTTTTGACTTGGAAGATGTGGAAGACAATAACAGATATTTCTTATTTACCTGAGATTTTTAAGTTTAATTCATAACTATTACAACATATTGGGATTAATGTAAATTTTCATTTGAATAGAACAAGGTCAAATGTTGCCTATCACCAGATTTTTAAAATAAGATTTTATTGGGATACACCCATTTCCACTAGTTAATACTGTCTATAGCTGCTTTTCTGCTACTATGGAAGAACTGGTTCCAACAGAGATCACATGACCAGCAAACCTGAAAATATTTAATGGCTGGTCTTTACAGAAGAAGTTTGCTGACCTTTGCAGTATAGGATTCTGTGGCTACAATTTATTTTAGAACTACTTAAAGAAAGGAATCTTGACAACTACAAACATGTACAAAGGAATCATGCCTACAATTTTAGATGAATGTGAGATAAAACAGGATTTCAAGTGTCAGTTACTGGAAGGGTTTGACCCCAAATTGACTTCAGTTTGATTTTCATTTTAGCTATGACCATCACATCCTTCATATATTATCTTATTTGCACTTATCCTCAAACTTCTGATCTGGGAAGTGTATAAGGTGAAGCAGGATGAATACTTCTGTGATAATGGGTGGATTTTTCTTGCTAGAAGGCAAGGAGACCTGCACAGACACTTTTTTGTCACGACAGCAATTTTAAAAGGACTGCTTACAAATGACTCATTCCTTGTCAAACTTGAAGAAATTTGCTTAAAACTATACTTTGGAAATAAATACATATTTTTATTCTAAAATTATAATTTCACAAAAGACTAACATTTTACTTGTCATGCATGAATAGGGAATCAATCACAACAAGAATTAATTTGAGCGAAATTAGATCTTTAAAAAAGTTTCTTCCAAAACTTTGTTTTCTCATTCATGAAAGTCATTACTTACATAATGTAAAAATTCTGGGTTTATATGCCATTGTAGGTACATGTTCTTTCTCTTTTGGGATAAAGAAGAAAATATTTTATAAGCTAGCCTTGCTCCTGTGGACTGATAATACTTGGTGATAGTTAATATTTTACCCTTTTGTAGATAAAATATTTTAAAATATCATTTTCATTTTTTAAAAAATGTTGTAGACTTTTCAATTTACTCTTCACCCCTTGGTGTCTATATTCTCTTATTAGAAATATGGGTGATATACCAACTTCTACAAGTAACTGTATAATTTTTATCATGAACTATTACAACCATATAAAAAGTTACAAAGAAAAATTAAGAAAATCACATGTACATTTGTTTATATTATATATTGCTAATATCTCAAGTCAACAATTTTTGGATTGTCACATGGTTTTGATCAGTAGTCATGTTCTCTCAAATTAGGAGTAGGGATTTTATACCTTTCTAATCTATATGCTTTATTTTCTAACTCTTACTCCAGTGACTAATCCCAGTGGAATCTTTTACAGAAGTGGTGAGAGTAAGCACCATGACCTCATTTCTTATTTTTAAGGAATATAGCTAGTTATGTCATTAATGGGTCACCATATAATTTATCACCCAAATCAGTACCTTTTGTGAAAGTTTATATATATTCATTTTTTATTATTTCTGTAATATGTTACTACAAACATAGTGACTTCAAACAACACAAAAGTATTCATTATCTTGCAATTGTAGGAATTAGAAGTCTGAAGTTGGTCTTCCTGGACTAAAATTAAGGTGTCAGCAGTACTATATTCCTTTTAAAGGCTCTTGGGGAGAACAAGTTTCTTTATCTTTTTCAGATGCTAGAGACCATCTTGAACTGTGGCTTCCATCCTCCATCTTCAAGGACTTCAACATTGAAGCTCTCTGTGACTATTCTTGAGTTACAGTCCCTGCTGATTCTCTTTTGCTGCCTTCCTCTTCTAATTTTAAGGACTCTTGGGATTATATTGGCTTACCTGGATAATCCAGGATGATCTTTCTATTTGAAGGTCAGCTGATTAATCATCTTAATCTCATGTGCAACCTTAATTTTCCTTTGTCATGTAACCTAACATCTTTGCTCGTTCTGGGAATTAAGAGGTGGGTATTTCTAGTGCCACTATTCTCCTAACATAGTGCCACTAATAATAATATTGTGGCAACAAGAATTAAACAATTTTTCTTTGCAAACCAGTTCCATATGATCACCCTAATTGAGAATGATATCTCCTGTATTTTTTAATGGATAGACCTTATTAATTTAAGAAAAAACTTTCTAACTCATTGTTTAATATTTATTCTTTTTGGTTATACATGATGATAAAACTTACATCAATGCTTTTTCTAATGTTAAAATCAACATTGTACTATTATAAGCATAAATCTAATCTAGAAAAGGTATGTACATACGTGTGTATTCATGAGACTGTGAATTTAGTTTATCTATAGTTTAGGGCTATATTATTATATTAATAAGTATATTCAGCATTTTATTTTTTATAAGAGCAAGTTTAATTTAATTCATATTTTTTATTTTACTTTGATCCAGTGTTGGAAAAGTCATAATTTCCAAAAATGTACATTTCATCCAACTTTACAAGTATCTTGGCATTTAATGTTTAAGATAATAATGGTTTTTTCAAATATCTGTTGTTTTAATTTTGATTCTTATTTTTAATTCATAGTATTGTTTTCTAACCCCTCTTTCCTATCACCCTTGACAGAGTTTTATATAATTATATCTGGGCATTCTTTAATTTTTGAGTATAAATTTCCATCAATATCCATTAGATCAAGCTCATTCTGTTATTCTAAGCACTCCTGCATTTCCTTTTTTATCAATTTATTTTCTCTTTGTCATTTTTTTTATTGCTACACATTGAGATATTTATATAATTTGCTTTACAACCACTGATTCAGTTTTTCATTTGATCCTCTAATGCCCAAATGTAGTTTCTATGCCATAATCCTTGCTTTGGGTAATCATGAAGATTGTTCCATGATCCTCAGTCCCTCACATTCATTGAAGATTTTACAATCAATCTCATACTCTTCCTATCTACTCCAATTCCCACCATCATCCTTAGTGTCTACTGTGTTCATGTGGGTGAGTAGAGTTGTAAAATGGAATTTCTGTTATTTGATTTGTGCTTCTACAGTCATCATCGTACATCCTTCTCTCTTTTACATGGTCACACTATAGATTTCATTAATCAGATAATTCTTAGCTCTGGAATTTTTATATCAAATATTAAACTATCTTGAAATTTTACTTACAATTTTCATGTGACTTTACAGAGATCACAGTCAACAGCCGGTCATCATGGACAACCAGCCCAGTCAAGTTTCTAATTTTCTGCAGATTTGGCTAACATCAGTTTGCAAGTGGAGGAAGGACCCCAATCATGAATTTTCCAGTTGTTTACTGACACACAGAATCCATAACAAGAATAACTTGATTACTGTTTATGCCACAAGATTTTTCTGGCTTGTTTGGCATTGACATACAAAATTATACTCATAATATCTAGCATAGTTACATATATGTGTGCATATGTGTCTTTGTGTGTGTGAATTTTCTAGTAGATATGGAAGGAAAAGAGGGAGGAAGGAAATAAATCAGATTAGAAAAAATAAAAATAAAATGGAAAATAGAAATAATATAGAACATCAGCAAAACCACCATTTGGTAAAGATTAACAAAGTTTGCAAAATTTTAGATATGCTTTCTAAGAAATGAAAAAGAGGGGACTCAAATTAATAAAATTACAAATAAAAGGGAACATCACTTCTGACTACAAAAATAAAAAAGATTATAAGGGAATATTAGGAACAATGCTATGACAACAAATTATCTAACCTAAAGGGAATGAAAAAAATTCTAAATAGATACAAAGCTTACATAAGACTAAATATATAATTAGAACAGACTTATAACAAATAAAGAGTTTGGATTAATAATTTAAATACTTCCCACAGATGAAAGCACAGAACCACATGGTTTTCCTGACGAAATCTTTTAAATTGTTAAATAGGAATGAATATTAATCCTTCACAAACTTTCAAAAATTAGAAAAGGAGAGAGCATATTTTACCACATTCTTTGAAGCTAGTAAAAACACAAGAAATAACAAATGAAAACTGTACACTAGTATACTTCATGAATATAGACCCACAAGTCCTAAAGAAAATACCAACAATTTGAATCCAGCAAGATGTATAAAAATAAATCATAAACCATTATCAAATGAGATTTATCCTAGAATTCAAAGTTAGTTTTACATCCAAAAATCCATCAGTGTATTATACCATAGTTCTAACATAAAGAATAAAAACCTTATTGATTATTTTAATATACATAAAAAAACATTTGACAAATTCACCCACTAAGGAACTAGGACTAAAAAGTAACCTTCTCAGCCTAATAATGAGCATGTATAAAATACCCATTGTTAATGTCAGAATTAATGTTGATAATGAAAGTCCCCCCCCCCAAGATGAAGAAGAAGATAAGGATGTCTGCTCTCAACACTTTTAATCAACATTGTACTGGAGTATCTAGCTAGGATAATTGCTTAAGAAAAATAAATACAAGGGCTGAGGTTGTAGCTCAGTGGTAGAGCACTTACCTAGCATGTGTGAGGCACTGGGGTCGAACCTGAGCATCACATAAAAATAAATAAATAAAATGAAGGTACTGTGTCCATCTACAAAAAAGAAAAAAAGAAATAAAAGGCATTAAATAATGCTGGAAGAAATAAAATTATATTTGCCCATGACATGATCTTAAGAAAAAGATAGAAGATCATAAGAAATACACTGTAATCCTATTACACTAATAAGCATAAAACATAAACAATAAAACCTACACACTTGCAAGGAACAATTTTAAATGAAATAAGGAAAAATCCATTTATAATATCACCAAAATAGTAAAATACTTGTGAATAAACATATCTAAAAGAGTATAAGTCCTGCTTATAGAAAACCATTAAGCATAATTT
Source organism: Geosciurus inauris (assembly GCA_004024805.1). Taxonomy (NCBI): domain Eukaryota; kingdom Metazoa; phylum Chordata; class Mammalia; order Rodentia; family Sciuridae; genus Geosciurus; species Geosciurus inauris. The sequence continues at coordinate 25,836 of PVHX01015050.1, read as the reverse complement.
AAAAAATTCAAAGAGCCAGATGGTGGCACATGCCTGTAATCCCAGATGCTCAGGAGGTTGAGGCACAAGGATCACAAGCTCAAAGGCAGCCCATGAAACTTATTGAGGCCCTAAACAACTTAGCAAGAGCTTGTTTCAAAATAAAAAGAAAATAAAGTGGGGCTGGGATTGTGGCTCAGCGGTAGAGCACTTGCCTCGCATGCGTGAGGCCCTGGGTTTGATCCTCAGCACCACATACAGAGCAATAAAATAAAGACATTGTGTCCATCTACAACTAAGAAAAAATTAAAAAAAAAAAAGAAAGAAAATAAAGTGCCAGAGATGTGGCTCAGTAGTTAAGTGCCTCTGGGTTCTATCCCTGGTACCAAAATAAATAGACTAATTAATTAACAAAAGAATTTAAAGACCTAATTAAAAAGAAAAACACCTATGTTCATGGAATGGAAGGCTCAATATTAAGATGGTAATATTCAACAAATTGTACCACAGATTCAATATTCTAATTGTCAACAGCCAAACTATATTTTCTGTGCATAAATTGTAAAGGAATTGTATAATTTGTATTGAAATGCAGTATATTAGTTTTCTATTGTTTATGTAAAAATTCACCACATAGTGGCTTACAACAACACATATTATATGATTTCATGTATATGAATGCTGCAAATAGAAAATTTATAAAGAATAAATAGAAGGTGACTCATTTTTCATAGTTGGAGGGTTGGGGGAGAGAGAGTGATTGCTAAGTGGTGTGGGATTACTTTTTGTAGTGATGAAAATTTCCTAAAATTGCTTGTAGTAATGGTTACATAACTTTGTGAATATACTAAAAAACTAGAAATACTAAATTAAATGTGAATTGTATATTAGTAATTCATATCTCAATAATTATGAAATGTGTTCAGATATAAGTTTTTATATCCTTAGTTCAATTTAAAAATCATTAAATGGAGAATGCATACCCACAGTATATAGCTTGCTATGGAAAAATACTCCAGCATACTATATAATTCTCAGTCTTATAAGTGTTCATATTTAATATTTAATATGCATTATCCAAAAATTGCATGCACAATAATTCCCTGGAATAACTCCATAGGGCATTTAGTGCTACCTAATTCTGATTTTGAAGTGTACATTTTGGATTTATTTAGGTATGCAGATGCTTGATATTAATATAGAATTTTGGTAAGTCTAAAATATATTGTTACTATTTTGAATTTACTCTCTACTAAAATTGGGGGTCAATTTATATTAACCTCATGATGAGTTAGAGCTTACAAAATGACTGAAGCTAGATGGAATCAAATTAATAAATAAAATGTATAATTTTTTTCTTTATTTATGGAATTCTAGGTTTATGAAAAATTCTAATAGCCAGGTGAATCAAATATTTTTATAATTAATTAAACTTTCCATATTTTCCCCAAGCTTCTCAGTATATTTCAAAACCAGGCTTTGTCTAGTAATCTGGGACACATCAGAGGAAATCATGAATTACAGGAGAGTATTGGATAGGTAGTGCTAAGATCTCTCTAATTTTGCTGAGTCTCGTAGATTATCTTTAGCCATAAACAACTTTTACAAACTGAAGAAAAATCTCAGCTGTGAAATAGAACTCTAGTATTTATTAAAGACAGTTCACTCTGCCTAGTAACAAGGAAAGGGATCACTAGTAATTCTAATCCCTTTCTGTCTATAGTTCATGAAGACAGCTGAGTAAATGGAAGAACAGGCTTAAAGAAAATCATTCTTCATCTTTGTTGATATTGGACTTAATCATAAATCAGAGTGTACCACAAAACCATTAAGATGCATTTTCCTTGAGAAGAAATTGCATCACTGTGGATCCCAGGGCAAGAGCAGAGCAGAGGAGAAACTCATGCTGCTTCAGCTGGAGAATTACAAAGGTAATTTAATCTCCAAGGGAAATTTCACAGTCTAAATTCACAGCATGCCTTAGCATACGCAGTCATGTTGTGCTGCGTCTATACCAAGAAAATTGTTTGTGTTAATTGAAAAGGGGGAAAAATACAAGCTGAATGAAAAAATGAAGTATCTCTCCTGTGTTTCCCACCAAAACCTAAGTAACCTATTTTCTTATATGTTGACGATCAGTAAGGATGCCAAGTGGAGCTAATAAAAATTACTTATATCATATTTTGATATATGAGAAAAATATAATAGCATATTTTATTTAATTTCAAAAGTATTCCTTTTTAAATGAGGACTCTCCTGGGACATATTGATACAAGTCCAACCATACTTTAAGTAATAATTTAGTTTGAAAATAAATGATGTCAAAGAAGACATCAGATAGTTAAATGATATTTCAATACTATTATCTGACATATGCTCTAAACTAAAATGGAATAACAATGTCTAATAGATATATAGTGGGAACCTCAAGTGTAATTCTAAATTTCATAGAAGCAACATTAAAAATGTAAAAGGAGGGGCTGGGATTATGGCGCAGTGGTAGCGTGCTCGCCTAGCACGCATAAGGCACTGGGTTCGATCCTCAGCACCACATAAAAATAAAATAAAGATATTCTGTCACCTACAACTAAAAAATAAACATTAAAAAAATGTAAAAGGAAATAGGTGAATTATTTCATAGTGTATTTTTCTAACCAAATGTACCCAAAATATCACCATTTAAGGGGTGAGGGGGCATGGGGACAGTAAAGGTGGTGGAATATGATGGTCATCATAGCCCTAACTTTATGTATGACTGCATATATGTTGTGATTCTATATCACTTACAACCAGAGAAATGAAATGTTATCCTCCATCTGTGTACAGTGAATCAAATTGCACTCTGTTATCATGAAAGCCTAAATAGAACAAATAAATTAAATATGAAAAAAAGAAATAATGAAGAAAAGTAAAAAAAAATAAAATATTCAATGTAAAAATATTGATGATATACTTTACATTCTTTTTTCATAATTTGTGTTACAAAAATGTTGTGTACAATAGCCACATGTCAGTAGTGGCTACTGTACACACACACATACTAGTGGCTACTGTACACACATAGCACAGGTCTGATTGCCTTAGAAGCTATACAATAGAGTATCTTTCCCTTTGTAAATAATTCTATATGAATCCTTGATTGACCAGTCTTTTGCTATGATATTAAATTCAAAGCATTTAGAGGGTAATGAGAAGTAGTTTAATATAGTATTTTTTTTTTGCCATGAACTACTGGATTGAAGATGTGAACATGAAAGTAAAATTGGTTTGTTTTTTTTAAGGCTTAAGACTAAACGATCCTGTCTTGTTTACTGATAACTGATGACAGAAGATATAAGTTACTGGGAATGCCTGTTTTTTTGTCTTGTGCTTTTAATACAGTGATTACACAAAGGTCTATTGGAATTCAAGGTTTCCTGAAGTTGGAGGTCGTGGGTATGTTGCTAATTTTCTGTTATTGTCATTACCCTTTCACATATTCTTTGGTTGATCATTGATATCAAGGTCCTGAGTACTTGATCCTATGGCATATTATTGTTGACCAGAAAATGAACAAGTCTTATACAAGAGACATCTTTAGAAACACAAGGTTAAAGACCAGGCAAATTGTTATAGTTAAATGTATGAACTTGCATATGAATCAGGGTGTACTTTGTTCTCAAGTAGGCTTAGACAGGAGCTCCAACAGAGGTCTCATTAAATTGATCAGTTAACAAAGACACTACATGACTGAAAATAAGAACTTGGGGTTTGGGAAGCATAGTGGGCATAATTGGGTTGGGGGATTTTTAAAACTTTGTTTATTTACTTGCATTTTATGTGGTACTGAGGATGAAACCCAGTGCCTCATATGTTGTAGGCAAGCGCTCTACCTCTGAGACACAACCCCAGCCCAGGACTGGGTATTATTTTTTTTAGGAACTAAGAGATCACCATTCCCAGGGCATCTCATTGTACTAGACAGAAATCTGGATATCACCTTTAACTCATCTTTCCTTCTTACCCCTCACACACAAATCACTCCCAGTCTCAGGCCTGCAGGTTCTTTCAAGAGCTCTTATGTATCTCCTTTTGTATCCTCTCATGGTTCCTATTTTCATTGTGTTGTTCATCCACTATTTAGTATATCTAGTATTATACTTTTCCCAGAGGCCTAGGAATCAGAGTCTGTGTCTTCTATCATAATTCTTATTATAAATGTACTGGATTTTAATTTTAGGAAGGAGTTCACTCGAGTTTTTCATATTGTTATGGAAAGATGGCTAAATTGGGGCTCTATTAAAATATAATTATGTAGATTGGTTACTAATTAAATAAACACACAAATGACTAATTAATGTTATTGATATAATGTACACTGCCCAATCCTAGTCTCAGAGATAGTACTGAGTAAAAGAGAAATTTATTTTACTGAAAAAGGAAAATATAATGGTTCAGTGATTATGTTTGGTGTATGTAGTTAGAAAGTTTTGTTAGAATATGCTTGAATATTTTGTATATTATTAGAAAAATAAGTTAGTGTAATTAAACAACTAGAACTTAAGGAATAAATCACCTCTTGGTCAGTAAAATATGACAATATAGGCAAGATGAGTAAAAAGATGCCCTATAGTTCCACATTTATGTGATTATGGAAGTAATGTCAGTGGGAAACATACTTGGAGCCTAAAATATAAAGAGACTTTTTTTTTTTTTTACCATGGATAAACTCTGCATGTGCCCCTTACAGGTTGCCCTGGTTACTGCTTTTCTTCATGCTCATGACATGATAATGGACAAAGCTGGGACCAGTGAGATAAGTAATGATGTGGCATGAAACCATATATATCTCCTACAAGCCTGTATGAAGGGGAAGGTCTAGAGTGAAGTTCAAGTGAAATTTGGGATTTTTTTCTTCTTCATGCTATAATTGACTCTAACTTCTACCCAGAACAACTATAATCATGAAACTTAGTGCAGATATTGACACAAAAGAACGACTGCTTCTCATGATTATGATCAGTTGGATTATCTTGTTCTTGTTTTTGATAATCTTCTGCCTAACAACATGTTTCTCTATCTTGTTTGGTTTTCATAGAAGACAGAGACCTTCTTACTTTCATTAAAGAGGATGTAAGCATGATTTGGAAAATTGGACACATAGAGAATATTGAATGGAATCTTTCCAAGCACATAGGTCAGTATCTATTCATGTTACCAATGAGCCACAAAAGTATTCTACTGCTCAGAGGTTAAAGGAAGCATAATGGAATGGATAGAGTTACCACTATCTTTATGAAAGAATTAAGGAAATAAATAAGGATTTTGTTGTCTAGCTCTAGTGTAATTATGGGGGAAGGTCATAATCTGAGGGGAAAATTCAGTGCAGTGTTAGAGGAAGCTTCAGATAATTAAAGACTTGCATGTAAAATAACAGAGGATTAAGATGTCTAGAAATGTATCTGGGACATTTATAAGTAAAAGTCAAGAGAATGTGGGGGGATTTGTGAGGATTGTTAATACTACAGGAACTCTCAAGGTTAAATATCAATTCAGACAATATTTTTAAGTTGTTCCATCAGATGATCAAATGGAAAAATATCTTAACATCAAATGTTTTGAAGATATAAGAGGATGGTAATGGGCTGGGGAGATTTTCATTGGCTCTCTTGAGAAAAATAATTAAAAAGAGAAAGAAGGTAAACAGTAAATATTAGAAAGCAATACTTAAATTTGAGGTGAAAATTTATCATGTTTTATAATTTATATTAAAATTCTGTCACGTTTTTACTAAAGTGAATATATTTTATGATTATTTGTAATGTAAATCAAGTTGTAGTAAAACATTATACACTAAAAAGGATAAATATTAGAAAACATTGAGTAAAGTTAGGCCTTATACTCATCTGAGTTATATTTTTAATCCGAGAAAGTGTTTTAAAATATTTTGCATTTATTATTTATTTGCAGGCAGACAACTATGGAATTTAAATAAAAAGATGTGATCATGAAACCATTCTTCAAGCAATTTATTAACTGGGTCAAAAATATATGTAGAGAGTTCAGATTTTAAAAAATAGCATCAGTTTGGGAAGTGCCATTTTATCAAAAAATTATAACTCTGTAAATGAAAATATAAATTTTCAATTAATAACATTTTAAGAAAAGATTTTGAAAAAGAATTTTTGAAATATATTCACCAAGTTGAATGCATAGAATCTATGTTCAAAGAGAAAAATGGCTACATATTTTCTCAGTTTGAGGATCCACTGTGATCCCAAACTATATTAATAGAGACTATGATTAGGATAATCCATTATAGTAGTACTATAACAATCTGTCATTTCAGTCACTAATCTTTCTACTAAATTTATTTAAAGTATTGGCCATGTTAGAAAGATCACACTAATATTTCTGAAATCTGACCTGTATTTACAACTGCCTGCTTGATATTGTTATTCGAACATCTGATAACAATATGAAATGAATATGTTTCTAACCATATTACTCTCCAAGTCAACAACTCCAAAAATATTTTGTCTTAATTATTGAGGCTGTGACCTTTCAGTCCTCAGGACAAAATGTATTACTATCATTTTTTACTGTTTTGTCACACCCCATATGTTGTCCATCAATAAATTTTTTCAGTTCAACCCTTGAAATACATTTTGGATTTGACCACTACAAATTGTTATATTTTATTATTCTAACTTATATGCATTCTACTTTTTAGTGGTATTAGGGATCAAACCTAGAGACTATCAAGTGCTAATCAAGTACTCTAAACACTGTTATACCCTCTGCCCTTCAATTTTATTTTTCTTAAAAAAGCCACATTAGCTCTAACAAGATTTTCTTATTTTGTATTTGATATTTTCAGCATATCTGTTTTTACATATTTCATATGTTTTCTAATTTCTATCACTTGATTCTTTTTAAGGTTATTATATTTCATTTATATTCATTTATTCATTTTAACTGATAGATAATAACTATACTTATGGGGTATGATGTAATTTTTGATATGTGTACATATTATAGAAAGATTGCATCAAGCTAATTACCATAATCCATCATCTCAAATAATTATCATTTTCTTGTGACAATGTGAAAAGTTTATTTTAGCAATTTGGAAATATACTATACATTAGTAGCTATAGTCGCCATGTAATGCAACAGATCATTGAATTTTTAAAAACTTTTTATTTGTTCTTTTTAGATATACATGACAGTAGAGTGTATTTTGACATATTATACATATATGGAATGTAACTTATTCTAATTAGGACCCCATTCTTGTGGTTGTACATGATGTGGAAATTCACTGATGGTGTATTCATATATGAACATAGAAAAATACGTAAAATTTGTTATACTGTCATTTCTATTCACATCCCCCCTCCATTCCCTTCATTCCCCTTTGTCTAATCCACTGAACTTCTATCCTACCCCCTTGTTTTGTGTTAGCATCCTCATATTGTTGAGAACATTCAAACTTTGATTTTTTGTGATTTGCTTATTTCATCTAGCATGATAGTCTCCAGATCCATCCATTCACCAGCAAAAGTCATAAAGTCATTCCATTTATGGCTGAGTAATATTCCATTGTGTATATATACCACATTTTCTTTATCTATTCATCTGTTGAAGGGCACTTATGTTGGTTCCATAGCTTCACTATTGTGAATTGAGTTTCTATAAACATTGAAGTGGCTGCATGGCACTATAAACACTGAAGTGGCAGCACACTGTAGTGTGCTGATTTTAAGTCATCTGGGCATAGACGGAGGAGTGGGATAACTGGGTTAAATGGTGGTTCTATTCCAAGTTTTCTGAGGAATCTCCATATTGCTGTCCAGAGTGGTTGCACTAATTTTCAGTCCTAGCAGCAATATATGAGTGAACCTTTTCCCCTAATCCTTACCAACATTTATTTTTTATTTTAATCTTGATAATTGCCATTTAGACTGGAGTGAGATGGAATCTCAGTGTAGTTTTAATTTCATTTCTCTAATTCCTAGACATATTGAACACTTTTTCATATATTTGTTGACCATTTGCATTTCTTCTTCTGTAAAGTACCTGTTCAGTTCCTTTGCCATTCATTGATTGGATTATTTGTTTCTTTGGTGTTAGGTTTTTTGAGTACTTGATACAATCTGGAGATTAATGCCCTATCTGAGGTGCAGGTGGCAATTATTTTCTCCCATTCTGTAGATTCTCTCTTTACTTTCTTGACTGATATCATCCCATTTATAGATTTTTGCTTTTATTTCTTCAGCTTTAGGAGTCTTGTTGAGGAACTCAGTTCCTAAGCTGACATGATGGAGAATTGGGCCTACATTTTCTTCTACTAGGCACAGAGTCTCTGGTGTAATGCCTATGTCCTTGATCCACTTTCAGTTGAATTTTGTGTGGGGTGAGACACAGGGATTAAATTTCATTCTACCACTATAGATTTCCACTTTTCCCAGTGCCTTTTGTTGAAGACTCTATCTTTTCTCTAGTGTATGTTTATGATGCCTTTATAGATTATTGAATTTGGTTTTTGACATGACTATATTCTTAAATTTACAAATGTGTGTTTTTAAAAATATCTTAATATTTTTCTTCTTTTTCTTTCAAATAGAATTTTTTTTTTTTCGGTACTGGGGATTGAATTCAGGGGTACTCGACCACTGAGCCACATCTCCAGCCCTATTTTTTTTTATTTAGAGACAGGGTCTCACTGAGTTGCTTAGTGCCTCGATTTTGCTGAGACTGGCTTTGAACTCACGATCCTCCTGTCTCAGCTTCCCAAAGTGCAGGGATTACAGGCATGCACCACTGGGCTTGGCTTCAAATAGAATCTTGAGTCTGGCACAAAATAACCAATGTAAAGTCTCATTCATTATTATTTCCTCAATATAGATATGTAAAGAAGAAGACATTTTAAAAACATCTTCAAAATGGTATAGTGGAATATTTTCAAAAACTCCCACAATTTTTCTTATCCTTATATGTTGGCTTCTTCCATGACTTTACATCTCTCACCCAGAGGTCCACAAGGGGTGTCTGTCCTTCCTCTCATCACCTTGAAACTGGATAGGCCTGTGACTTGCTTTGAACAGTTGATTGTGGTGGAGTGACTGACAAGTTGTGAACTTACTGTCCAGGTCTTAAGAAGCCATGCAATTTTTACTCCAGACCTTTTGGAATGCTGTATTTTTAAAAAATATTTTTAGTTGTACATGGACACAATGCCTTTACTTTATTAATTTTTATGTGGTGCTGAAGATCAAACACAGTGCCTCACATGTTCCAGGTGAGCACTCTACCACTGAGCCACAACCCCAGCTCTGGAATGCTGTTCTTAATACCATCTTTTGTAACTGAATTCTAGTTGTGGTACATCATGGTCAGAAAATAAAGTCTGGATGGCACTGAATTCTTTAAAATTTGTTTTACAGGTTAATAGTCTAATATAAGGTTGACTTTTTAAATGTTTCATATATACTTAAAAAGAATGAATTGTTGGGCTGGGTTGTGGCTCAGTGGTAGAGCACTTGCCTCACATGTGTGAGGCACTGGGTTCAATTCTCAGCAACACATATAAATAAATCAATAAATAAAGATCCATCAACAACTAAAAAAAAATTTAAAAATGAATTGTCTAATTTGGGGAAATGGAGTAAGTTTGTCAATTTTCATCCTTAAGTCATTGTCCGGCCATTTGTATTGATTATGATAGTTAATATAATATATTTGGATTTTTTATATTTTCTATTCCATTTTAACTTCTATTGCATCATGTAATTTTCCTTGACTGTTTCCCCTCCTTTCTCACCTTTATTTCAGTTGGTGTTATTTTTCTGTTGTTTCCACTTTTCTCCCTGTTAACTGCTTCAGAAAATATACATTGTATTTCTAAAAATTGTTACATTTATACTTTTTAACATGACCTAATTAACTTGAGGTATAACATTCATCATTGCATTTTACTATCCGTGTGAACAACAGAATATAAGGACTAATCCTTTAGCTTTTTCCTTTAGTCATTTTGGCTCAATGTGGTCAAAGAATAATAAAGTCTGAGACATAATAAGTTTTACAAAGAGGTGATTACTGGGAAAGGCAAAGAAATCTGATACAACACTCACTATGGGATGGACTCTCCAGATTAACCATCACAAAACATTTTCAGGACAATCCATGCACTGTAATAGTCTAAGAATGAAAGAGAACAGTTTGTGATGACTGTCTCCCAGCACACAGGCACAAGTGAAACTTGAAAAAGCAATGAGAGGCCAGTTCTAATAGTCTTGAAGGCCCCTGGGAAAGTAGCTCAACTGAATCTAGCCAGTCTATAGAAACAGAAACAAGACACTTGGTTGGTGTCACCATTTCTGGCTGCAAGACTTTCCCCAGAGCCCACAGTATGCAGACTTTGGCCTTTGGTATGCATATGTCCTTTCATTGTTCCTGTACTTGAAGAACCCTAGATATATTGCTTGTTGCTTATGGAAAATAGTATTTCTTGTTCATATATTTTAGGTAGGCGATGAGATCATGGTTGTTGCTGAGGACTAGCATTCTTTGCCACATTATATGTCTATGTAAGAACTAAAAATTATTTTAATTGATTAGAATGATGAATTAAATTCACAAATAAATAATAATAAAGTACAATATTGAATAAAAATATTAGGATTTTAAAATCCAGGTAAACAGGAATCAGATTGAAAGACAGTTATGATAGAGTGTCTTATTTAGCACAAGAACAAGAGGAAATGACTAGGCAATGGTTTGGGGCATGTAGGTTGAGGTCATCATATGCTTAAGAGAAAGAATGACTCAAATGCCATGGTCCTCTATCTCAGCAGTGTGAAAATCTTCCAACTGTGACAGGGGAGCAACAAGTTTCTTTTAGTAGCTAGAAGAGGGAAATACTTTTTTGTTTTAGCAAAAAATTAAGTACACTGAAGGTTATTGTTGTGTCTTGCAGTTTTCAAGAAAGATTTTAATAGCCAAGACTCAGGTATTTCTGTGATTATGATTTTCTCTGGAAAATTTCAGTCTCTGTTTCAGTGCTTTTAAGTACCCTGAAGAGACTTTTTTTCCTTTGGTTTATGAACAAGTCTCCTATATTATTGATTCAAAATTCATTTCACTATTAGTACTGATTGTCTTTCTGTGTTGATATTTTTTCAAGGGAAGGGAGATTTATTATGAGTAAACAGCAGGTTGGAAATAAAAGACTAAGATTGAAGTGAAGTTCAAGAGAAATGGGAGAGGCTGAGGGGAATTTCAATGATACTCATTGAGTCTTCCTTTATGTTTTAAAATGCCCTATTCTTGGAGTAAGTGATGAAAAGATGAATTAGACATTTGAAGCTCTGTGTACTCTTCTTCTTTGCTTTGCTAATAGGCTCCAGGCTATGTTTGCACATTTTCTGCAACATGCAGAAGGCATAGTTACAGGGTGCCTGCCTTTAAAAATCATCAAATTTAGTCACAGCAATATTTGTGGCTCAGGTTTGGAAAGGTGTTTCATGAAAGGTGTATGAATAAAATGGTGTGGTGATTCATACAATAGAGGGTTCTAAGACAAGAAACTAGTTTCCAGAGAAACTATAGTGTCAAGACAGGTGTGTACATCAAGTACTGGTTGTGGTTGTACCTCACACTTTGTTTTTGTCTTTCTCCTACTTATCTGCTAAACTATATTTATGAGCTTCCCTTTTAGTTTATTAAGGCCATACAGAGTTAGACCTAATGGAACATGAGAGAAAATGTTGACCTGGACCATAAATATTTTTATATAAACTTTTTCTTACTCTTTTCTTCTTCTAACAAACTCTTGTGGCAACAGTCCAGATGAATTGGGAAGCCAATTCTGAATATGGTAGAGTTTCTATAATACTGGGTCTTGAAGGACTATAAAACAGTGTCCCAACAACATAGAACTATCCAGAAATGTTAAATACATGGCAAGAAAACCTTGACTATGTTAAGGTTCAATTTTTTATGTTTAAGTCTATGTGTTAGCAGCACATTACCTTAATGTGGAAAATTAGTACCATAAGAAAGAAACTAGTGTAATACAATCTAAAAATGAGTCGTTGGCTTAATGAATAAGAAAGACATAGCTGACTGTGAAAGTAGACTCCTATGTTACTAAGGAGCAAACATCGAGTAAAAGTATCTTTGAGTCCTTTTGAAGCTAAAACAAAGTTAGTTCTATAATTCTAGGAAAAGTGATTATCAAGAGAGATTATTAGTGACAGTTTATCACCATAAATTGGCATCTACTTGTTACCTTTAGCAAGAAAGAACATAAGCACTCAATGATGTAGCCAAGCAGAGCTGTGAGGCAATCTGGTCCACCTAGGCCAGGGCTCACATGCATTTTTTTTTCCTCACATAAGCTGCTGTCATTTGAAGTCTGTGGGTTATATTAACACCACATTTACTTTAATCAGGGAGTGTGGTGAAAAGCATGAACAAAGACACAGAAGTAACTTATGTGCACACAAAAAATCTCAATGTACTTTGTTTAAACCACAGGTTGATAAACTATGGCTCATGGGCCAAACTATGGCTCATAGCCCAATAACTCATTTGGTGGTTGTTTCATATTGGGAAACAGTTATAGACATTCATTTATGTATTGTTTATTGTAGATATGTTGTCTTTATAATGTTTATAACATTGTGTAATTGAAACAGAGAGCAAATGGCCTACAAAGCCAAACATGTTTTTCCCTTTACAGAAGAAGTCTGCTAAATTCTTGTCTAGACTGCGTATTATAAATATAGGAGGGCAAGGGAGATAATGCCAAAAAATGTCTGCAAAAGTCAGTATTAAAGGTCTTCAAAGTGAGAATGAATGAGGGAGGCAATGGAGAAATATTACAAGTGTTTGGAAAGTTGAGTGATGCCCTTAAATAGTTTTAGAAATTATGTTGTAAGATGACATTGACAAATGAGAGTGGTCAAGGACAATAAGGATGCAAGCGAAGGCTCTAAATCTAGGTCAGAAGTGGAAATGGTTGGAGAATCTATAAATATTTAGCCTATACAAGAGAATATTTAAAGAGTACAATATGTAGGTATTCAAATATTTAAAAGCTTGACTGGTGAGAAAAATGTCCAATTTATTTGCAAAATTCAATTTATTACAAGGCAATGCTTCGGCAAAACACACTTGAGTAGAGCTAAATTGTGGTTCTTTAAATGGTCAAATCAGATTACTAGGAACATACACTAAAAGCGTTCAGCACAAAACCATGCCATCTATTTTTATATTACAATTCTATGTCATATTTTCTCATTAATCCACTGCAATCTTCCTCTCATCATCACTGTCATGCCACTGGATTTGCTTCTGCCAAGGTCACCAACAGCATCTTTGTTTAAAGAATCCAACGAATATCTTTCAGGCATTTACTCTATTCATGACCCGCTTTTAAAAATCTTCCTGTCACTTTAATTTTGTGATACTAACCTTCCTAAGTTTTTTCCTCTCTGCACATTCCTTGTTAGTCTTGTTTCAATCCTTCTATTTTGTTACTTTTCTATTACATGTTAATTTCACTCAAGGGTTTTGCTGTGGACCCTCTGTCTCTGGATTCCACCCATCTCATTGGTTGCTACTGCATATTCCAGAAAGCAGATGCTAAGCAATTTGCCCCATATTTTAAAAGTATTTTAATAATACATGAATATAAAAGGTTTTAGAATTAAATTTTAAGAAAAGTTTGTTTCTCTCCATGCCTTTGAATTCATTCATTTGCATAATTGGCTCTCTTATTTTTGCTGGCTATCTATTAGTATAAAAAGATCTGAGTTTCCCATGCTTGTGAAATTTCCATTCCAATTGGGGAAAAAATAGAAACAAACAAACATGAGGATGAACATGAAAATTTCAGAGAGGTCTAACTGCTATGAACAAAGCAGATCATAATAAACAATGGGCAGCTATGAAAATGGCTAATTTATATAGACTAATCATGTACAATTTTTCTGATACTTGAAGTAATAAGAAGCAGAGACCTTTGAGATCCAAATATTGAGTAGGAGCTAGTTCTTTTAAGAACTAGGTGAATAGTACTGCCATTTGATTGGATAATGAGTCTGAAGAATTGAAGATGGGAATGTTCGAGGAGGCCAGAAGGTGAGGTTTGAAAAGTCTGTAAGTACAGTGAAAACACATTAGGAAAATATGAAGTATGGTAGTGAAATGATATCACATTCCCTGATTTTTTCTCTTTCTAATGGTACAAATTACATTACCCTTTTTGACATTGCTGCAATGAAATTTAAAACATTTTTAATCCTTGTATAATTCATAGGGAGAAAGAAATACTGGATGTCTCCTCGTTTTTATGTATACTCCTAAGATTTTTGTTTTAAATGAGTTTTCTGAATTTCCTGACAAATATGATATTTCAGGAACAGTTCAAGTCTAAGCTAAAATTAGTAGCCAAGTTTGAACAAGTTCTCTGTGTGCTTCCTCATCAGAATTACTGCTAATGGCTATGTACAAAGTTTAGTTGATGAATTATTCAGTTTGATATCAATCTTGTCTGTTGCCACAGACTTCTGAAACAAAGAATGCTTTGCAACTCTGAAGAATATACCTTTAGGCACCAATGAAAAATTATTTGACATCCACAGTCTTGATGCTTTTAAAAATTATTTAAAATTTAGGTAAATTGAATAAGAAATTTTCAATTCCTTCAACTTTCCAGCCATTTATTTTACTTTTTATCAGGCTCTTGTGTGTGTATCAACATGAAACACAGTCAGCTCCATGTGTACATTATTTTAATCCCAGATTGTTTCACCTTTATAGATGTTATCACTATAGTCATGGCTGGTGAGAAGACTTCTTTGAAGCAATTGCTCTGGGAACTACATTTTTGGAAACCACTAGATTATAAGAAACGATTACATATAAATTGATGCCAGTCTTCAGATCTACAATATTTGCATTGATTATTCTCTCTCCATTTTGTCCATATCAACATTAGTGTCTTTTCCTGGCATTCCAGAATTTGAAAAATCTGATCTTATAATTCTTACGTTTCCACAGTATTACATAAGCCTTTCTACCTACAATTTCCTTCTCAACAATAACCACTTCTTGCCAATTTTGATATTACTTGCCATTGAATGTTCAGCATTTTCTGGTAATATTCCATGTTTGGAATAGTTTTAAGTAGCCCTTCTTTTTCAGTGACACAGGGTTTACTTGGCTTCTCTTTATAGTTAGTTATTACATGTCTTCACAGCTGTCACTAAGAGTGGTTGTGGCCTAGGGAAAAAAATCAGTAAGAGTTGCCAAGAAAATCATCCATAGAAGGAAAATAATCTGTAGGTACCAATTTTATGCTCCCTTGACTGTCATTGAAAATAGACATTAGCCCTTCTCTCACCAGGCGTCCTCGTGGGAGTGACATCGTCTTTAAACCCTGCGTGGCAATCCCTGACGCACCGCCGTGATGCCCAGGGAAGACAGGGCGACCTGGAAGTCCAACTACTTCCTTAAGGATCATCCAACTTTTGGATGACTATCCGAAATGCTTTACTGTGGGAGCAGACATGTGGGCTCCAAGCAGATGCCGCAGATCCGCATGTCCCTCAGAGGGAAGGCTGTGGTGCTGATGGGCAAGAACACCATGATGCGCAAGGCCATTCGAGGGCATCTGGAAAACAACCCAGCTCTGGAGAAACTGTTGCCTCATATCAGGGGGAATGTGGGCTTTGTGTTCACCAAGGAGGACCTCACTGAGATCAGGGACATGCTGCTGGCCAATAAGGTTCCAGCTGCTGCCCGTGCTGGTGCCATTGCACCATGTGAAGTCACTGTACCAGCCCAGAACACTGGTCTGGGGCCCGAGAAGACTTCCTTCTTCCAGGCTTTAGGCATTACCACTAAAATCTCTAGGGGCACCATTGAAATTCTGAGTGATGTGCAGCTGATAAAGACTGGAGACAAAGTGGGAGCCAGTGAAGCCACTCTGTTGAACATGCTGAACATATCCCCCTTCTCCTTTGGGCTGATCATCCAACAGGTATTTGACAGTGGCAGCATCTACAACCCTGAAGTGCTTGACATCACAGAGGAGACTCTGCATTCTCGTTTCCTGGAGGGTGTCCGCAATGTTGCTAGTCTTTGTCTGCAGATTGGTTATCCAACTGTTGCATCAGTACCCAATTCTATCATCAATGGGTACAAGAGAGTCCTGGCTTTGTCTGTGGAGACTGAGTATACCTTCCCACTTGCTGAGAAGGTCAAGGCCTTCTTGGCTGATCCATCTGCATTTGTGGCTGCTGCCCCAGTGGCTGCTGCTACTACTGCTGCTCCTCCTGCTGCTGCGGCCCCAGCAAAGGTTGAAGCCAAGGAAGAGTCGGAGGAGTCGGACGAGGATATGGGATTTGGTCTCTTTGACTAATCACCAAAAAGCAAAAACTCAGCTTTATATGCAAAACAAGGAAATAAAGGCTTACTTATTTCTTAAAAAAAAAAAAAGAAAATAGACATTAAAGTGTGTCATCCATGGTGTCGCCTCAACTGAGTGGCAATCTTGTTGTCCTGTCCACAAAATGGGTCTATTTCAGCTACTTTAAACTCTTGAAGATAGAAAAATTTATTTATCTTCATATCTCCAGTTCTTTGCATATCATATGATAAAAATGTGTTCTCCCTACATACTTGTTAAAAAATTGTAAGAGAATTCTAAGACATTGTATACCATGTGCTTGTATGCTTTTTAGAAGACATTTTTCCCAGAAAACAAAAAGCCTTTTCTAACTATGTTATAAGTGTTTTGAGGGTAGAAATCACAGTTTGGATTCTAGAGAGCATGTTCTGAGATGGGGACTTGTGTACAAACAATTTATTAAGAGTTGCTCTCATACCTGAGATGAAATGAAGGAGGTAGGATTTGTTGGAATGAGTTTAATTGCCATACAGTTGCTATAAAAGCCTCAGTTCAATATTCACGGAGTGCTGAAACTTGAATGAATACTGAGTTGTCTAAGCTTGGGGCAAGATATCCACATACTTATATTTCAACAATAATCAGTGTTTGGATACAGACTGCTCTGGAAAGAGGGTATGACCTTGGATAAAGTTATCTGGGAAAAAGGCAAGTGAGTAATTATTAGAAAGCAGAGAGAAAACAAGTTTGATTCTTTAATAAAGCCTCTGATCTTTTGTAGTGAAGCAGTTACTACCAGTCCAAGGCCCATCAGGGAAGGAACTTGGGGAATAAGTCTGCAAACCCCTTCTACTATACTATTGATCTTTTTGTGGACTCCCATTAGCTAAACCAAATAGAGTACAAGAGAGGCCAATGGATGCCAGCCATTCAGGTTGGCTTCTGGGGCCAAGAACAGAGTGGAGAACA
Source organism: Geosciurus inauris (assembly GCA_004024805.1). NCBI lineage: Eukaryota > Metazoa > Chordata > Mammalia > Rodentia > Sciuridae > Geosciurus > Geosciurus inauris. The sequence goes on along the minus strand of PVHX01015050.1, from coordinate 8,483 downwards.
GTGGAGAGTAGATCTTGAGGAATCAAACAGGGAATATTCTGCACACTGGCTATATATCTATTGTTGGAAAAAAAACCAATAAATTTTGCCATTCCTATTAGGGTCCTCATAAAGACCTTAATAATGCACTATGGTATTACCAGAATAGTTCACATCCATAGTGAAAGCAACAGTTATTTCTCTAAGTGAGGTTTTTGGAGCCTGGAAGGTTACTAAAACTCTCATGTGTTCACAAAGTCCCAAACAATTTTCATAGTATTTGAGTACCTTCTTGACTCTCATACTTTCTACAAATACACAGGACACTTTTCCACAGCATCCCATGTAACAAAAGGTTGAGTATAGAAGTATGAGTATTTGGCTCTTTTCTATAAATCTAGACATTAAACATACTTGTGTGCAAGTGAAACAAGTGCACTCCTCAATAATTTTTTTATAAAACATGATTATTTTCATAAAATGTTTGCTGATATGAGATTAATTTTATTTTTAATAGTGACTTGATAAACATTATACAAATAATCAATATTAATTTCTAATATAGTGCTTATTGGTAAACATGACCTATATAAACAAAAGCTCTTTGGAATCCTCAATATAAAGTGTTTAAGGAAGTTCCAAGAACAAATATTTTGAGAATTGTTGATGTAAAATATCTTGCTTTCTGACCTATAAGATGTGCAAAATATTGATCTAAAAATAGTTTTAATTTATTGAAAGCTTCCAAAAAACAAAAATATTTAAACATTAAGGTACACATCCATTGGCAAAGCTAGGCAACCATGCTTATGATTGTTTGCGTGGTTTTCATTCTACATGATTGGTTTCTGGTTATCCCATTTGTGGTATTATAAGAAAATACTAGAGAATGTATGATTTATAAATAACAAAAATTGATTTCTTATAGTTCTGGAAAATGGGCAGTCCAAGATCAAGGCACTAGAATTGATGTCTGATGAGGGCTCTTCTATGCATCCAAGATGGTACCTTGTTGCTGAGTCTTTTGCAGGGAGAAACACTGTGTTCTCAAATGGTAGAAGGGCTCAAAGTGCAAAATAGCATTCCCTTCAACCTCTAGTTCTTTTATAAGGGTGCTAATCACATTCATGAGGATTCTGCCATCATAATTAATTCATTGCTGATTCAATCACGTTCCAAAGGCCATACCTTTTAATACTGTTGAATTGGAGATTAAATTACATCATGAATTTTGGATAGGACATCATTTAAACTATAGCACTCCCTCAAGCACCCATTAAATGTACCACCTGTTGGTTTACAAGGGCCATCATTAAATACATCATCCTTACAAAGCTTCTCCATTCTCCAAGGCCTTTGTTTCACCTGACAGTTAATGAAGGGATAACACTTAAGAGGCCAGCAGGTGAATGTGTGGGAATGATCAACTGCTAGGAATGAAATGAGTGACAGTCAAGGTTATTGGTATCTAGCTTCAGAAGGTCAAAAGACTCAACCTAAATGGAGATGGGAGAAACTTCAGCTCAACTTCCAGGTAATAAATAGAGCTTTGCTTGTGTTGCCAAAATGCTCTAAAAGCAGTCATGGGATATCATTGTTGGTTTCTTGTAAAGCAAGTTATGACTGGGAAAGGCAAAATCTAGAATTCCTCAAGTAATGTTTTATCAGTGACAAAATGCATTAACTATATTGTAATATTACTGAAGCCTTGGAAAAATTCCCTGCTAGTAAGGCTGAGGGGAGTTTATTTCTGTTTTTCAGTTTCCACTTTAGAATAAGCAAATGTATTCTGGTTTACTGTTTGGTGGTGGTGGGTGCAGAATTAAGTTGTGTCCATGCTTAGGAAAAGTAGTCTAAAAAGCTGAAGGCAAAATTTACTGTTGAACATATTTGTTACAGAAATCTGGCCATCTTCAGTTGGCATGTAGATGTGCCAACGTGAAAGGGAAATTCTATGGGATTAAACGAAATTGGACTAGCATGAGGAGAAATAATTTGACTTTTTATAATTCAATTAATGGTTTAAAGTACTGAAGATTTGTCTTTGCTTTTGGTTCTAGTCAGATGAAATAGCCCCACTCTTCTCATGTCCTCCTCTCATACCCCAAATCCATGCAACCACAGCACAAATTATATAGAAAGTCTTTTTTTAAAAAATTTCTAGTTGTCAATGGACCTTATTTATTTATATGTGGTGCTAAGAATTGAACCCAGTGCCTCACATGTGCTAGGCAAATGCTCTACCACCGAGCCACAACCTCAGCCGTATAGAAAATGTTTAAAATGGAGAATGAAGAAGGCAGACTGCATAGGGACCTTTGGACTTGAAGAGTGACAGGGCATTGTTTCTCCTAAGCTTCCTGATTGGCTTCCAATCAGTGCACTTAAGATGACAATCAACATGCACAGATAAAATAATATAATCTCCAAGAAAAGCCTGTTTCTGTAGCCAAAGTATTGGAAAATGAGTGTCCTAAAATCAGAAAACCTTTTAGAGAATGCCCATTTGACTCCAACCAAATGCAAATGGCATAAATACACCCAATCCCCACCCTTTCAGCAATTTCAGTGGGACTGAACAGGGAGCTGATACTTTATCCAATCACCCCAACCACAACATCCAACCTATCTTTTATGCCATGCTTAGTCTGTTCCTCCAGCTAACGTAGAGTTGGTTGGCCTCAGTAGGGAGCTGATATTCCATCCTCCAGCTGGTAGAACCAGGTGGTACTCTGTCAATGAGCCCCAGCAAGCTAAGCATCAACTCCCACCCAGCAACCAAGTAATAATGAAAGTTGATGAGGTGGTAAGAGTCAGAGCAAATCAACACTATACTACTAGGAAATGTGATATGTCAGAAGGATCCAGCAGGTAGGTAAGAGTCCATCCTCAAATGGCAACAATAAGGCTGAATAAGGGGAGTACAGTCAACACTATATTTTCCCTCATTGGAAAATGGAAAACAACATCCTTAAACAACTGCGAGCAACAGACTCAGGAATATGATACGAAGCAGGCCTAGTTAGCACTTCTATGCTCCTTCTCCTTACTCTTGTGCCAGAAGGTAGAATCTGAGTGCTCACTCCAAAATCAACATTAGTTAAGAAGAAGGGATATTATAGGATAGGGCTCACAATTTAACTTCTCCCTCCCTCAGTATTAGTGAACCCACTGGAGAGCCAAGCTTATATCCACTAAAAAGGAATGAGACATAGTGAGTCAGTGCTCGCTTTTTGAGAAAGGGGTCAGAAAGGCAAAGGGGAAGCTGAACTTTCAGCCCACCTACTTATAATGAGGTTTTATAAGTCAGGACTTCACTTCTGCTGGAGAGACATTGGGGAGCCCTATTGGGAAGCTTACTCCAAACACTTATCAGCTCCTTGCATTACACCTCAACAGAGAGATTGCCTGCTGAGAGGAGATATTAACAATGATCCAGAATATCACAATATTTTATCCAAGCGAGCTAGAATATAAAGAATATTTCTAGTCATACCACAAGCTAGGACTAGTATAATGCAAGTGAGAAAAATTAGTGAAAGAATGCTAGTATAGCAGTGAATTAAATGTTGGATTTAATGTGTCATAAAAAATGCTTCAAAAAGCAACTGCAAATTCTCTTGAAACAAGTGATCAAAATAGAGAATCTTTTTAAAGGAACAAAGGTATAAAAAATAACCAAATGGAAATTATAGAACTAAAAAAAATCTCACTGAATGGGCTAAATAGTTAGGTGAGGATGACAGAGGATAGAATAAATGAGTTGAAGACAGACTGATGGAATTTACTAAATTAAAAAGACCTGAAATAAATAGATCTTCAGGGCCTGTGATACAATAAAAGAAAACATGTTTGCACTTTTATAATCAGGGACCAAGAGGGAGAAGAGAGAGTAGGAAAATAATATTGTGTTGTTTAGTTATTCTGTATCCTTGTCGATTTTCTGCTAGTACTGTTGTAAATTATTTAGATGGTTGAAGTCACCATGTATTTGTGGTGTTGTAAATTCCTCCTTTCCACGTATCAGATTTTCAAATATTGTGAAACTAGGTAGTTTGGCGTGTACACTTGTGAGATCATTACAGCCTTCTCTCTTTCTTTTTAAAAAAATTTGGCAAGGTGTGGTGGCACATGCTTGTAATCCCAGCACTTAGGGAGGCTGAGGCAGGAGAATTGTGAGTTCAAAGCCAGCCTCAGCAAGGGCGAGGCACTAAGCAACTCAGTGAGACCCTGTCTCTACATAAAACACAAAATAGGGCTGGGGATGTGGCTCAGTGGTTGAGTGCCCCTGAGTTCAATCCCCAGTACCAAAAAAAAAAACAAAACAAAAACAGAACGTTTGTTTACTCTTAATTAATTTATTGGATATTAATATAGCTGCTGTGTGTTTTTTAAAATAAGTGTTTACATGGTATATTTTCCCATCTTTTTAACTCACCTATGTAATTCTATTTGAAGAGAGTTACTTGTAGACACCATATGGTTGGATCATGGTTTGGTTTGTAGGTAATTTTGTAGTATTATTTTTCTGGTTGTTTTTATTGTAACAAACAATTGGTATATGTAGATATTACATTTAAGTAATAAATGATATGTAAGGATTTTAATCTGCCTTTCTATTGGCTACAACTTTTCCTCTTTTATTCTTTCTTGTGTGCTACTTGAACAGTTTTTAGAATTTAATTATAGTGGTTGCTATACATGAACACACACGCGTCACTGTCCACTTGTGTTCATGTTTCAACACTTCAAGTCAAATGTAGAAATCATTTTTCCATTTTTTCCCCTATACTTGCTCAACTTTTTAATAAAATACAGAGACAGTGCTCAATTCATAATGGTTCTTCTTATGATTATTTACTTCATGATGGTGAAAAAGTGATATGAAGTCAGCAGAAACTATATTTTGAGTTTTGATCTTTGCCCAGCTAGTCATATGTGCTATGCTTCCTGGTAGCCTGGGCTTCCAGGAAACCACATCATTATGCATATAAACAAGTGATACTTTACAGTATACCTGTGTAGCTAGGCTATGATGTTCAGTACCTTAGGTTTATTAAATGCATTTTTTTTTGGTACTAGGGATTGAACTTGGATACTTGATCACTGAGCCACATTCCCAGCTCTATTTTGTGTTTTATGTAGAGACAGGGTCTCACTGAGTTACTTAGCACCTTGCCATTACTGAAGATGGCTTTGAACTCATGATCCTCCTGTCTCAGCCTCCCAAAGTGCTGGGATTACATGCATGTGCTACCATGCATGGCTTATTAAATGCATTTTTGATTTATAATACTTTCAACTTATGACGAGTTTATCAAGACATAAATTTGAGAAACATTTTAGTGATACATTTACATACATTAAGCAATATCATATGGTATTGTTTTTCCTTCAACTATAAAATATGAATTATGAAACTTATATGAAAGAATATTTAATTATATTTACCCTAATTTTGTACCAATGTTCTTTTCTCATTTCTGACTTCATATCAAAACTTCTGTATTCATATGTGCAAAAATATTTTTTAAAAATCTTCTATTTTCATTTTCTTTCTGTTCATAGAACTTCCTTTATCCACCCTTTAAGGGTAGGTTTGTGATGAATTTTCTTAGCTTTCCTTTGTCTAGGAATGTTTTTATTTTTCCTTCATTCCTGAAGAACTTTATCACTGGTTATAGACCTCCCTAAGTTACTCATATCCTAATCCCCAGAATATGTGAATATGTTACAATATAAGAGGAATTAAGATTTAAGATGAAAATAAAATTCCTAATCATCAGACCTTAATTTAGGGAGATTATCCTGAATTATGAGATAGACACAAGGTAATTACAGAACCTTTTAAAAGTAGAACAGAATTGGCTCGATCTTTCTGGATTTGAGAATGGAGGAAGAAATGTCACCAGCCAGTGAATGTAGACTGACTGGAGAAGCTATAAAGGAATTCTTCTGTAAGCCTCCCAAAAGAAAAACACATCTGCCAACACTTTATTTTTAGTTAGCCCAGTGAGGGACATTGTATACTTCTAAACTACATGATGACAAGATGATACATTTGTGTTTTTGTTTTAAACAACTAAACTTGTGGAAATTTATTACAATATCCATAGAAAGCTATTGGTCATTGATGACCATATCCTTGGCCATTAAGCAAGCCTCAACAAATTTAAAAGTACTAAAGTCACATGGAGTATGTTCTTTAGTTACAGTGGAATTAAACTAGAAATCAATAATTGAAACATATCAGAAAAATGTCTACACATTTGACAACTAAATGCAATTCTAAATAATTCTTGGATCAAAGACAAATTCTTAAAGTGAAATAAATAATACATAGAGGTCAATGATAATGAAAATGCAACATAACAAATTAGATTGAAGGCAACTTAAGCGGTGCTGAGCATTAAATTTAAAACACTAAATCATTACATTAAAAAGAAACATTCATATCAGTAATCTAGTTTTCTAATTCAAATCAAACTATGCAATAAATAAAAATAGACTATTATAATTTAAAACAATAAAGATCAACAGAGAAGAATCAATGAAATAAAAATAAATAAGAATATCAGTGAAATTGACAAATCACTAAGAAAACTTACAATAAAATAGACACAAATATCAATACCAAGAATGAAAAAAAAGACGGTACAATAACCTCTGCAGATATCAAAAGGATAATAGAATATTACAACAAAGTCTCCACACTATACCTTGGCAACTGAGAATAACTGGGTCAGTTCCTTTCAAACTGAAGACTACTAAAATTCAACCAAAATGAGACAGGCAAAATGAAAAATCCCATCATCACTAAAGAAATAAATTTTCAAGTATGAAAGTCCTGAAACACAAGTCTCCGGGTTCAGATGGTTGACAGAACAATTCTTTCAAATATCTAAAGAGAAATTAACACACCATTTACAAAATGCCTTTCAGAAAACTACTGAAGAGGAAGAAACAGTTCCTTACTCAGCTTATGGGGCCTAGTCAGACAAAGATCATTCAGAAAGGAAGGAAGAAAGGGAGAGGGAAAAACCATAAGCCAACAGGACAATATCTCTGTCAAAACTGGAAAAAAAGTTCCTCAATAAAATATTCAACAATTGAACATGGAAACATATGTTATATTTATGTTAATAAAGAACAATCGCAATGACCAAATTATTTCATTCTAGGTAAGTGACACTGGCTCAACCATTGAGATATTGATCACAATAATTCACCGTATCAATAAAGTTAAAGAAAACAACCACGGGATCATGTCAATTGATGCAGAACAAGTTTTTGACAAAATCGAATACCTTTCATGGTAAAAATCTTCAGTCAATTAGGAAGAGAACCAGTGATGGTTTCCTAGAATTTCTTAATTCCATCCCTAATCCCAGCACTTTGGGAGGCTGAGGCAGGAGAATTTCAAGTTCAAAGCCAGCCCCATCAACAGCGAGGTGCTAAACAACACAGTGACAGCCTGTCTCTACGTAAAACACAAAATAGGGGTGGGAATATGGCTCAGTGGTTGAGTGCCCCTGAGTTCAATCTCCAGTACCAAAAACAAAACAAACAAAAAGAATTTCATAATTCCCCTTCTGCTGCATCTCCCCTACTTCTTTTTTTTTTTTTTTTTTTTTTTTTTTTTTTTTTTAGTACCAGGGATTGAACTCAGGGGCACTCGACAACTGAGCCACATCCCCTACTTCTTTAGATCTGTCTTTCTCTGGCTTTCCACTTCTTGTAAATAGTATGAGATTGAATTGAGTCTACACAGACAATTCAGGATAATCTCCTTATTTTAATGTCACTTGATTAGTAACTTTATACCTACAAGGTTCCTTTATAGCAATACCTAAACTAGTAATCAGCTGAATAGCCAGGTGATAGGAATTTTAGGGACATGCATTTACATTTCAGACTGCTGAAGGTAACAAATTCACACAAGTCTCTGAATAGAAAGTCTGTTTATTTTTTGTGATGCTGGGGATTGAACCCAGGGCTTTGTGCATTGTAGGTAAGCACTCTACCAACTGATCTGTATCCCCAGCCCCCGAATAGGAAGTGTGAACAGTTGAATTCTACTTCAGTCACTTCCTTTTCCTTGTTCCTATTTTTACTAAATATTGATTGAATGAGTGGCATTACTCAGTGCAATAAACATGTATATAAAGAGATCAATAAGAAGCAGTCTCTACCCTTGTGGATCTGCTAGTCTTGTAATAAATACCAAGAAGTAAAAATCTGTGGTGATTATATGAAGTAAAACAATTAGCATGCAGAGAAAAAACTGTACTGGGAAGGATAAATTTTAAGATGCTGTAAGGGCCAGGGAGAGGGTCACCTGAAACAAACTAATGAAGAACAAAGTTTATGATTTACATTTATCCAAAGGTGAGGTAACAGGTGGTGCTACATGTATAGTGGCATAATGAAAGATTCCCCCAAGTGGGGTAACTGATAGTTCCCACAATGATTTCAGACTTAATGTACATCTAAGAGATAGGGGG
>PVHX01015049.1:0-48180 GCA_004024805.1 Geosciurus inauris | reverse complement strand
ACAACAGACCCTGCTGAAATACAGAGGATAATCAGAAACTATTTTGAAAACTTATATTCCAGTAAATTAGAAAACCCTGAAGACACTGACAAATTCCTAGAGACATATGACCTACCCAAACTGAACCAGGAGGACATACATGACTTAAACAGATCAATTATATGCAAGGAAATAGAAGAGGCCATCAAGAGCCTTCCAACCAAGAAAAGCCCTGGACCAGATGGATTCTCAGCCGAGTTCTACAAGACCTACATAGAAGAACTAACTCCAATACTCCTCAAATTATTCCATGAAATAGAAAGGGAAGGAACCCTTCCAAACTCATTCTATGAGGCTAGTATCACCTTGATCCCAACACCAAACAGAGACACATCAAAAAAGGAAAACTTCAGACCAACATCCCTGATGAATATAGATGCAAAAATTCTTAATAAAATTTTGGCAAATTGCATACAAAAGCATATTAAAAAAATAGTGTACCACGATCAAGTGGGGTTCATTCCAGGGATGCAAGGTTGGTTCAACATACGGAAATCAATACATGTAATCCATCACATCAATAGACTTAAAAATAAAAATCACATGATTCTATCAATTGATGCAGAGAAAGCATTCAACAAAATACAGCACCCCTTCATGTTCAATTTGATAAAGTTAAAAACCAATTGTTTTTTTATAAAATAGAAATTTTTCTGAATTAGAAAACCCCCCAAAAAAGAAACCACTAATAAAATGCAAGTTTCTTGAAATCAACAATGATATGTTATTCTATTAAATCCAAGTTTGAGAACAAACTACATAGTATCAGACACTGTGCTTTACATAAAGGCTGCAAAGGGGCTAGGGTTGTGGCTCAGTCGTAGAGTGCTTGCCTAGCATGTGCGAGGCACTAGGTTCAATTCTCAGCACCACATATAAACAAATAAATAAATATCCATCAACAACTAATAAAGATATTTAAAAAAAAACTTTAAAAAAAACCTGCAAAGATGAATAAAATGCCACTTTTCACAAAAAAAAAATAACAGCTAAATTGAGGAGACAGACACAAGTATAAAAGCTGCTCAATTGATATGCACATTAGAAATTCTAGAAATTTCTTCTCAAATTCAGCATCTTGGTTAGAGCAAAGTGGTATATATAGTAAATACTAACACTGTCTGTGATAGCAGGCAAGTGCTTTTTGTTTTGTTTTGTTTTGTTTTTGTTTTTGTTTTTGTTTTGCCTTGGGCATGTTTTCCCCAATGACATGTTACAAATTTAAGCAATAGGGCTTCTCTAACCGGTGATGTGGTGGACAGAAGTGTAGCAAATGCCAAGAGGACCTAGAAGAGGGAGAGGCACAGCATGTGGAGATCAAATCTCTCTCTTTGGAATTTTATGGTTAGAACATAACACAACACTTGCAGTGGGCAAGTAAATCCTTTGGAAAGGTTACAGTTCATCTTATAAGTACTGAAGGTCTTTCTTACTTTTGAGGATCAATGTCTTCATTCAGTGATGGCAAATGGTCAAGTTAACTTTCCATTCATCTTAGGGCTATCCAAGAAATTACTAAGATTTCCAATTTAGACTTTAAGGATTTCTTTAAAAATTCTCCTCACCAATCAATTTAAATGAAACAACACACACACATGATTGATCCTCATTATTTATTTGTAACCATAAAGGCAATACTCCATTGACTCATTCGCCTAGAGCAAGAAGCATTTGAACCACCTGATATGCATATTCCCAATTGAGATAAAAATAGGCAAAACCCTGCCTTCTCACTTCAACTCTCTTACTGTAACCAAATGTCCTTTTCTTGTGCTCTGTTAAGTGCCATGTCTTTTGTATTTTTGTGCTTTTTGTTGATTTTGCTATTTAAAATAGCCCTCAAGCATAGAGAATTTTTAACGGTGGCTTCCTAAGTACACCTGTGAAGCCTGTGATGTGCCTTGCAGAGAAAACACATGTTAGATAATCTTCATTCAGGCATGGGTTATGGTGCTGTTCACTATGAGTTTAATGTTAATGAATCTATAATTTAAAGTGTCCTTAAACAGTAACACATATAAAATGAGGTTATAGATTGATCAGTTGGCAAGAATATTGTAATGAGAGGCTCAAAAAAACCTAACTCTCTATTTCCTCTAGAAGCAAAAGTTTAGTGTTGGCTAAGTCATTTTTGGGACAGATTTACAGGGCAAAGCTAACACAAAAATGGGAATCAATTATGTACGTGATCAATTCAAATCTATACGTGAATTTCATATATATAAATATTTACGTATATGTGATTTTAAATATACATACAACACATATAAATACATATACATATAAAAGTATGTGAGTATATATAAAATATATATGTAATAATATATATATTAGTTTTCTAGCCCCAGAGTCAAACTACATGCTATGAACTACATGTATATGTCTATGAAAAACATAGGAGAACCTCTTTGAAATTGGAATTGTCCCAGAAAATCTGGTCCTCAAGAACATTGTTTAGTGATATAAATTCTGATTAAAGGACCAATGAGCAGTTACTAGTAAAAGTATCAGGTCTGGGAAATCCACCTGTTTGTTTTAATTTTGGCATTATACTCAAAGAATATTTATCAGTGCCTGAGGGAAGGGAATAGGAAAAAAAAGGAATAATTGCCATAGAAAATTCAATTAATTAAACCCCTGAGAACAATTAAACTCTCCTGTCCCCAAATCAAAATATTTGCACAGCCTTATTATATTTTAGCATTTGTTTATGCCTTTATGAGCCTTGGCTTTCCATATTTTGGATGAATTTAATAAAATTTCCCTGAGCTAAAAAGCAAAAACCAAGAAAAGTTCCTTATAGAGTAATAAATGCATTTTAGTCAAATGATAAGAAGATACACAAAGAACTGATCATGAAGCACACTCAAGAAATATGTAGCTCAGACTTCATGCAAATAAAATAGAAAAGTGATTTTGAATGCTAAAATTATGTAGTTTCCCATCCTTTCAAGGGAGGGTGGCGGCCAACTTTGGATTTATATTCAAACTGGCCTTTGGCTTTGTGATGCCCTCTCCCAGAAACAACTACTACTTTGTGAACTAATGTGTGAATGAGGACACTAAATGATTATTTTTTGAAGTACCGTTCTTGGGTATGGAAGTCACATGCATATGTTTCAGACTAGACTCTAACCTTTTATCTAATTCCCATGTGAAAACTTAGTCATGCACCAGGACTGGTCTGTAGATTTTAGGTAAGTTTTTAAATGTAAGCAATATCTGCCAAAAGAGTACTCTAAATGTATCCCCCGCCTCTTTGGAGAATGAGGACAATCATCTATCTTTTCTGCATCTATAGTCTAGTATTTGATTTTAATTTCAAGTGCCAAGAGCAGCAGCAAAATTGCAATCCTGCAGTACAACCATTCTCAGCTACATTAATTGACAAGAACAAAAGTGCACTCGGTGCACACAGGGACTACTGGTCTCATGACAAGCTCTGCATACTAACAGGGGTATCCTTGCTTCTACAGATGCAAGAGGACCCATGACAAATGATGAGCACCAAGAGACTGACAGCTCATCTTCTCTCATGCTTGCCTGCTGTGGGTGGAGAGATGGGTAGCAAGCTAGTGGCACACACAATGCCTCCTCTTCCCCTAACATGTTCTCCATCGTCCCTCTGATTCCCTGTGTGCAGCAATTGGCCTTGTCCAATCTTTGAGGCTCTTTTAAAGTTAATAATCTAGAATCTAGGATAGTCTTCAAACATATGAGAGATTATTACATAAAAAATAATAGCCAGCTGCTTCTTATCTCACCTGAGGATAGAGCTTTGGCTGCTGCCATTTACTTCAGAAGGACTGAATAAATGCTGCTTGGTCATGAAGAGGGTAGTGACTGTGATGGTGAAACGACAGCAGGCACAGAGAAGACCTCAAGTGCAATCTGCAGTATCTCAGTGATGAAAGAAATGCCCTGACATTGAAAATTCTGCACCCAGCTACAAATTCACTTCACATTCAACAAGAATTTGCTGAACATAAATTGTGAGACCCAAGGAGCACTGTGATAGAACCCAAGGAGTATTATGTATAGTTATGTATCAAAAATGTCTCTGGCAATTTCATTTAAAAACAATGTTAAGAGTTTCTGTATGTGAAATTATTAAGCAATGTTTACAGAAAAGATGCAATTAGTGCATTGTCTACGAATTGAGGCACTGTGCGCTATTAGCAGAGACGTCATAGGAGGAAGAAATACTTCATTCAGAAAGACAAGTACTGCATCTAATTCATCTATGAAACAAAAAAGTGGATCTCCTGAAGTTGAGAGTAAAAGAGGCAGAGTTAGGGCATAACTTGAAAACATGTGTTCATTTTATAAATATTTACTGCATACTTATGATGTAGCACTACCAGAATTATAGTTAAAAGGCATGCTTGAGATATTAAAATACCATTTCATTATACAAATGAGAACATGATATTCAACCTTTGTACTCTCTGGGTGGCCACTTATAGCAAATTAGAGATAGAACCAGGAACAGAATGAGATGTCCCTTCAGCTCAATATTTCTGTATGAAAAACATAACATTTTCCCTGCCTTCACTGTCCAATTAGGAAACCAAGAACCATATTAGAAAAGACCTGAGAATAATTACAAAGTATTATATGAGCAACAGTATGATAAAACAGGAAAGAAAATCTCTCCATCTCTGCAAAAATAATTGACCTGAAGACAAGAAACATTTCTGCTGTTAAATTAACCCCAATCTTGGCAATAAATGGTGCTGAGAAAATTAGATATCCACAAGAAGAATAATGAAACTAGACCCCTTCTTCTCACTTTCTCACCTGTTATGAAAATCAACACAATACATGCCGGCCTCAAAAAAACATGTTTAACTAAACTGCTTGTTGACTGGATGACTTTGTTCTTTGCTTCTTGTGTTTTTCTGTTTCCCATAATGCCCATATTAACTTCTAAAAACTACAAGTTATTTTAAAAGCCTGAAAAAAACCAACACAAAATGGATTAAAGACATAAATGTAAGACCTGAAATTATGAAACTACCAAAGGAAAACACAGGTAAACACATTGGGATGCTGGAATGGGCAAAGTTTTTTATTATTTTTTTATTATTATTTTAAAATGAGGCCCCAAAAGTAAAAATAGACAAATGGGATTATATTAAACTAAAGAGTGTCTATATATCAAAGGAAACAAACAACAGAGTGATGAAAAAAACTTCCAGAATGAGGGAAAATATTTTCAAACTACATATCTGACAAGGTGTTAACATCTACAACATACAAGAAAAAAAATTAAAGAAAAAATTAATGACACAAAAATTATAACAACCAATTAAACAATGGGCATTAACTCCAATAAACATTTCTAAAAGAGGACACACAAATCAACAAATGGACAACAGATACATGAAAACACACTCAATATCACTAATCATTAGGGAAATGCAAGGCAAACCACAATGAGATGTCACCCCTCTCCGGAAAGAATGGTTATTATCAAAAAGAAAAAATAGCAAATGAGAGAAATTATGTTCAAGAAAAGAGACCCCTTGTACACTATTGGTAGGAATGTAAATTAGTATTATCATATGGAAAACAATATGGAGATGTCTCAAAAAATTAACAAGAGAACTACTAAATTATCCTGAAATCTCACTCCTGGATGTTAATCCAAAAAAATTAAAATCAGTCTGTGGAAGAGACATCTGTACTCCCATGATTATTGCAGTTCTATTCCCAATATACAAGAAATGGAAACAACCTATTTCTATCACCTGGTGAATGTATAAAGAAAATATGGTGCATATAGGCAGTGGAATACTGTTAACCCAGAGAAAGGAACAAAATCCAGTAATTTGTTACAACATGGAATGGAGCTATAGATAATTACATTAAAAGAAAAAAAGCAAGGCACAGAAAGACAAGTGCTACATGATCTCATTTATATGTGGAATATATGTTTAAAAAGCTCATCTCATAAAAATTGAGAGTAGAATAGTCATTACCAGAGGTTGGGAAAGTAATTGACACAGAGGGATGGGGAAAGGATAACAAATGGCTACTAAGTTATAGTTAATAGTAAGAAGTTCTGGTGTGCTGGTGCATAGTAGGGTAGATAGAGATAACAATAATGTGCTAATATTAAGCAAACATTAATATTTCAAAAAGCTGAAAGAAAGAGTTTTGAATGGTTTTAACATAAAGAAATGATAAATATTTGAGAAGATAGATAAGCATAAGCTGATATATTCTATAATATATATACATGTATCAAAACATCACATGGTATTTCATAAAGGCATTTAATTTTTATGTTTTTATGTATCATTTAAAATTTAATTTAAAGTAAAAAATAAATTTAACAAACAGTACATATAAAACACTTTTTTCAAAATTTTTGTCTTGAATAAAGTGATGCTATTATTTGTAAAACATTTCCTATATTTGATTAATACCTTTTTTATTTTTAGTTTTTGCAAATATATTGATTTAGCAAAATGTCTACAATCAGTCTCCATTTTTTGACTAGTAGGTATATTAGTCATAGTTGTTAAATTTCAAGTTACTTTATACTAACTTTCCAAACATCAATAAACTTCAATAAATACTAGAGGGACAATCTAGTATTGTCCCTCTGTCTTCCCAATGGTGATAACATAAAAAGAGAAGCCAGTTACACACAAGGAATTTATTGAGATATGCTATACATTAACTTAATCTCTAAAGTCAGACTGATTTGGAATAAAATTCTAGTCTTGGAATTTGTACAAATGTGAACAAGTTAATCTCAGTAGGCCTTAAGTTTCTGCTTGGTAAAATGGTAAAAAAGTTTACCTAATTTATTGGCTAGTTATAAAGACTAAAATACATAATGTGTAAAAAAAAAACCTAACAATGTCTATCATATAGTACTTTTTCAGTAAATGCTAGTTGTTAAGTGGTTTGAGAGTGGAGATGAGTTCCTTCTATTTGGCTACTAAACCAGTGTCAGGGTTGCTGTAGGTAATTACAGTCAAGCTATTACAAAACGTCATAATTTGTATGTGGTAAATGCAACTAATTGACCATGCAACACTTAGGAAAGAAAGATGAGCAGGAGACTGTCAAGACTGTTGGGGCTGGAATGCCAGTTAATTACATATAAAGCACTTAAGGAAACTTTCATCACTTTTTATCTAATTTTGAAATTATTAGTGCTCATAACAAAAATCTTAGAAAATATAGAAAGATGAAGTCAGCAAAAATTACCTGTAATAATAGTATTCTAAGTAGATAAGACTGATAAATTCACTTTCATATTTTTCCCTGTGGGTGTTTATGTGTATGTGTATGTGTGTGTATATGTTACAAAATTTGCATTTTAAAGCAAACATTAAGGTTGAATCAAAGAAACATTTTATGTTCTGCTTTAACACATAATATATTTGTAAAACATTAAATAATATTCAGAAGTAGTTTTCACATAATATTCTATTGAATTATTTTATATATCCATTTTTGGAAATCATTTCTAATGATTTTCTATAAATAATGCTAAATTGGACATTTTTGGAAAGAAATTTTTATTTCCTTAGAATAAATACTCAGAACTGGATTTACTAAGAAATTAATTTGGTAAAGCTCTATATGACACAGGTAAACTTCCCTGAAGAAATCACATGCCAATTTGTACTCTCATTATAATGTAATGAAGTGTTTTTTACCCAAGTCACTGTCCTCACCACAGATCATCTTCATTCATCAGAGCTGTTATACTAATCGCTGACATTTTACTAAGCCTTTACCCTGTGGCCAGCCCCATGTGAATATTTGTAGACATCATGTACTTAAATCTTCTCAGCAATACTTGGAGATATATTTAAAACCACTCACATTTTTTGGATTTAAAAATTATGGCTCAACCAAATGTAAGTTGTGCTCAAGATTATGCAGTTAGAAATGAGGGTATGAATCATCCCACAGGCAGAGTGAATTTAAATACCTTGCTTTCAACCACAACACAGTATTATTTTCCCACAGCACTCATCACTATGGCTTAGATATGAGGTGTCCCCCCAAATCTCATGTGTGAGACGATGCGAGGAAGTTTAGAAGTGCAATGATTGCGCTATGAAAGCCTTAACCTAATGAGTGAGTTAATTCATTTGACAGTAACCAGAGGCAAGGTGGAATAGCTGGAAGAGGCGGGTCCCTGGGGATTTGACTTTGGGGTTTATATTTTGTCCCTGGTGAGCAGAGCAGTCTCACAGTCTCTCTTTTTCGTTCTCCCTCCCACCCCTTATCTCCCTCTCTTTCTGTCTCCATCCTGGTGGCTGTGTCCTCAGCTGCTTTCCTCCACCATGAACATCCTGTGTGATATTCTGACTCACTTGGGGCCCAGAGGTATGGAGTCAGCTATGTATGAACTGAGACTACTGAAATTGTGAGCCCCAAATAAACTTCTACTCGTCTAACTGTTCTTACCATGTCTGTAAATCACAGTGATGTAAAAGCTGTCTAAAGCACTCATTGATATTATTTATTAAGATAATTAAAATACAAAAAGCTCCCATAGTTTTACTTTACATAATTTCACTAGTACATTTAATGGCTTTATATATGTGTTGGCGTTCTACATTTTGGCTTTTTAGTGTGAATTTTCTATTCATGCTCATTGTATTTCTTCATTTTCTTACAAGAGATACTTTGCTGTGAGGCCTAGATTCTAAAATTAGATACTGATTGGCTCTCTTTGGTGTAATAATAAATATGGATTTTCAAGATGGTAACACAATTTATTCATTTGCATGAATTTGGAGATATTTTGCTAATTGCATTCTCCAATGAGCTTTGGACTCCCTGCCTGCCAATGTGGATTTCATTTTACAGGCCCCTTTAGATGTTCTCTTTGTTTGGTAATTGATGGAGTTCCTGGGAGCAAAAAGTCATGGGAGATTTAGTGAGTGTGAAATCGTGAATATTGAAAGCATTTTAAATATTGATGTGAAAATAGATCTCCTAGCTGGATATCTTTTTGTGTTGCTGTTTGTGGAATGAATAAATTAGATCAAAATTTTTAAGCATAATGAATGTGAAAGTGCTAGTGTTTGGATTATTAATAGCATATACCCTGCCAGATTTGGTGGTAGCCTTTCTATATTTTAGAAATACTAGAGATATCTAAAGTTATAGTGATATTTTCAAATGCTTTAATAAATCTAGCACACTCACATGATTATTTGCAACTGCAGAAATATTCTTAGACTAGAAGAAATTGGAATATTGGGAATATCTGTTGTATTTAAGGGCAACAATGAAGAGGACAGACATGACAAAAAGTTTCAATAAAACAAGAAATGAGGGGCTGGGGTATGGCTCAGTGGTAGAGCGCTTGCCTAGCATGCGTGAGGCACTGGGTTCGATTCTCAGCACCACATATAAATAAAATAAAGATCCATTGACAACTAAAAAATGTTTTAAAAAAAACAAAACAAAACAAGAAATGAAGTTGTGAGCCAGCTGTTGCTTGCAAGAAAAAAAATGGAAAATGAAAAATTAGAGTAGCTTGGTGAGGCCAAAAGAAGTGGCATTACTCCTCGGAAGACTGAAACTCAGACCAGGCTTTCAGATTAGTG
This sequence comes from Geosciurus inauris, assembly GCA_004024805.1. Classification (NCBI taxonomy): domain Eukaryota; kingdom Metazoa; phylum Chordata; class Mammalia; order Rodentia; family Sciuridae; genus Geosciurus; species Geosciurus inauris. The sequence continues at coordinate 38,548 of PVHX01015049.1, read as the reverse complement.
TAATCTTGGAGGCAACACAATGCCGTAATCTAGTTTGAGGCTGAGTATGCAAGAAAGTCCCATCAGCAATGAAATATAAGTACCATTTTCTGTTCACCAAAACCCTCCTTTAAACCACATTATATCAATGTATTAGTGTGCACTCTGAGAAGAGACACATGATTCATTTAAATGAGATAACTGAGGAGTGTTAAAGGATTTGTTTTTACTTAAAAAGGGGTGAGCAAAGATATGAGAACCAACAAGGTTTGGTGATGCACTCAGCACTTGTTATACCCCTAACAGAATGGACTTGCAACTGCTTCTAACTTGAAGAAATAGGAGTCACAGGGGAAGGTGGACCTTCAGGGAATTAGAGTGAGCCAGACTCATCAGCAGGGAGACACTTAACAAAATGATCTATCTCTCCTTCCTCTGATCTTTAGGTACCTTCCACTGACAAACACAGCAGAAAAGTAGACAAGAAGGGAGCCTTGGTGTACAACTCACATAGGTCCGCCTCCCCGGACTCAAAGCAATACAAAGAAGAGAGGAAAGAAGATCTTGCAAGGCAAGCACAAAATGACCCAAATAAATACATTGGGGCTCTGATCAGTGTTAAAAGCTCTCCAAGACAAGTCTTAGGTCTAGTGCTTATCCATCACTCATGTTCACAGCTGAGAATAAGATGTCATGAACACCACAGAGTACAGAGATACCACCCCAACCTATGAACAGCAACTATCCAAGAAGAAAGTTTATATGTATTAGTGTCTCCTAAATCCCTCCAGTTACCTACCTGACCCCAAACCTCTCTCAATGTTCATTAGCACCCAGCACCAGTTTCCTGTACATTTCAGTCCCTCAATTTACCTGAGTGAAAATACTCACACATTCCCAGGAAAGGGTAGCAATAGCGAGCAAGCAAGCAAACAAACAACAACCAAAAACCCCTCTCCATTCTTAGTGGTGTGGAGTAACTCAGCTAAGTTAAGATACATATTAAAAAAAGAAAAATAGGTAAAGAGCAAAAAAGGTATATTCAGGACTTTTATGAGCTAATATGAAAATTATCTGTAGAAGAAAAATAATTTCTTCTTTCACCAGAAATGGGCCCCTCTAACCAAAGACAGATTAGTAAGATAAAATCAGTCTATGGACATTTATATTTTCACATTTACATGGGAGGTCTCCAGGGAATGGGTTGTTCTCTAAGAGGGACTTTGGATTTCAGATTATGTAGCATCTTCAAGAAAAAAAAAAAAGGAGCCCAGTCGGGCGCAGTGGCACAAACCTGTAATCCCAGCACTTAGGGAGGCTGAGACAAGAGAATCATGAATTCAAAGCCAGCCTCAGCAATGGCAAGGTGCTAGGCAACTCAGTGAGACCCTGTCTCTACATTAAAACACACACACACACAAAATAGGGCTGGGGATGTGGCTCAGTGGTCAAGTACCCCTGAGTTCAATCTTCAGTACCAAAAAAAAAAGGGTAAATTTCTAGAGAGGCCACAAAACAAACGAAAAAGACTTTGGTTCTTGAGGCATGGCAACTTGTAGGAAGGCAAATAAATAGCAGATAAAATTAGTAAGTAAAGCTTGTTAATGTGGATTCTTCTGTCACCATCTCCAGGACAACAAGGATCTAAAGGTGTCCTTAGTGGTTAACCTTTTTTCTCCCTGGAGATGGGGAAGAGAACACACACCTTTTGTCTTTGTAAATCTATGTCCTGCTTTTAGGCAAATAGAAAACAAGTTTTCCTGTATCTGTTGCTTCTTAAGGGCTTCAGCTCAACAATTTTTTTTTGTTTCATTTTGGGGTGAATATGTGAAGAATATTCGAAGAACAGTTCTGATTTCCCATGTTATGAATTCCTAACACCCTAGTGGGCTGGTGCTCTGTTGTGGGTTGAAAAATTCAGAATAGCCAGAGAAGCTAGAAATCAGATTTTGAGAAAACAATAATAAACAAGGAGAGCAGAACTTCATACCTGAGATCTACACTGAAAGTTGTCTCCTACAACTCTCCTCAGTAATTTTTTCAGATAATTTCCATTGGCACAGGTAGTGATATGCTGCTGGATGTTTAAAAATAAGGTCTCTGGGGTAATGAAGAGGAAAATGATAAATAGTGCTTGCTATTTTCATGGTGTATATTCTCATATCATAGCAGATTTCAAGATACTAATGTCATGTCACCCGTCTGAATTTGGGAAATGTGCATTTGGCTCTTGTAAAGATGGTATATGCATTTGGCTTTTATAAAAAGCATTTTTATTGGCAGAGGCTACCATGAAAGGGAGACTGGACACAGAAGGGCCTTAGCTGGAAAGTGAACCTCTTCTTCCCATTGACCACTCTGTGGATAGTTCTTGAAGAAGAGATCTACTTCTAGTGTTCACTTTACCCAGGTATAGCCATGTGCCCTGTTGAATTAGAGGAAATGGTAACAATGATAGCATGAGTAATTGCACCCAGAGCAGCCCTACTACCAATGTTTGGCTAGGGCTTCAATGGAATCAATAGGACCTTCTCTAAGGTCTAGCCTTTTTCATGCTTCACATATATACCAAAGACATAAAACTAACATTCACGGGGTCTTTGTTGCATATCTTTCATTCACATCTCCAGAGTTACTCCACCCTGCTTTTTGCCCTATGAAACTGACCTCTGAGAACTACATTTGGGTTTCAGTGCCTCATGTCTTGGTTCTCAGTGCCTCATTTGGAGTTGTACAATGGGGAAGTGGGTACATTCTCAGAGGGAGACAAGTGGTATCAGAATAGCCTCTGGAATCCCTTTCAGAAGTTCACTTAGGTTTATGGCCTTCTTCCTCCAAAAGTGCAGGTCCTATTAAATGTTCTTCTCTACACAGCCACTCTGATACCAGGTTCTGATAATGTCTTCCTTTTTATCTTCTTCAGGTTAACACAGAGTGAAGGGATTTGCATAGCTATTTGGACTAACCCTTTTCATTTCTATTCTGTATGCCCTAAACCTCACTAATCAGGATACCCTTTTGTTTTTTAATATATATTTTTTTAATTGTAGATGGACACAATGTCTTTATTTTATTGCCTTGTATGTGGTGCTGAGGATCGAACCCAGGGCCTCACGCATGCGAGGCAAGCGCTCTACCGCTGAGCTACAATCCCAGCCCCTCAGAATACCCTTTTTGAGTGAGCTATTATTTTTCCTGCCAGGCCCCTGGCTGGACTGGTAATACGGGTGGAAAAAACACAATCTATTATGCAAAGAGAAAGCGATAGTATATATTGTAGGCTTAGAAACATAAACGTGAAGGTCCCTTGATCCTTTTCAGTCATCCTTTCCCAGTAGTGAAAAGGCAAACGTTCAACAACTAACTCTTAGGAATAAGAAAAATAAAAGCCCTGATTTGTACTAGCATTTCTATTTACTGTGGTATAAATATTCCCATGATGATTGATTTCCATCTACCAAAATGACATTTTCAAAAGAGTTGGGATCTGATGTGTAAAATTGTTTCTCACAACCCTACAAAAGCCAGTTACCAGCCCAGGGCTTATCAGTATCTCTGGTCTTATATTCTTTTGGCTATACAAAATACATAAATAATCCTGTCCTGTTTTATCTCCTCGCTTCTCTTTTTCTCCAAGTCTGGACTAGGTTATCTGAGGACAAACAAATTAAGGCTGCATCTAAGATAAGCCTCATGTATCTGGTGAGTGAAGATATGCCTTCTCTTGCCCTAAATCCCCAGGGCCTCCTCCTATACTCTTCTGGGCACAGGTATGTCTGATATGGAGTCTCTCCTAGAGGTATACAGAGGAAAACACTTTGTAAATCAAAACAGTGAAAAATAGCAACTAACCATACAACTTAGCATTTTATTTGGCACCTAAAGATATTACTATCAATGGCTGTCACACATTCAGGCACATGCTATAAGGGCATTTTAGTTCTAGCCCAGTAGTTGTTCCTTTAGGAAGCAATTCTCAGGGGAGAAGAAAAGAAGAGCCCAACACAGCTCTTCTCACCTTTACTTGACAAGTATTTTTCATCATCATGAAGGTAAAGAAATGAGAAATGTGTACTCTGTGGTTCATTTCCCAAAGGACACAGGAGCATACAGACTGGCTTCTGAAGTCTAGTTTGAGACAATTTCCTCCCCCTCTTCATATAAGATAAATTACAGTCCTGAAGGCCTCAATACAGGGAAGTCTGAGGTATTGGGGAGATAATGTTACAAGATAGTTAGAAGGTATTTATTGAACCCTATGAGTAAGAAAATAAGTCATTGAATCCATAATGAAAACAACACTCCTAAATGTTACAGGGAAATGTTTATTGTTCTCAGAATCCTTTCATAATAGTCTAATAACAATATATTGCAGGGAAATTTGTTATTTTTATAGGTGATTCTTTTCTTCAGCTATATCAGCTCTGAACATCGTCATGGTTAGAAATGATAACAGCAAATACTCTCACCCGCTCCATCATTATACTTCTGATAATTCCATGTGATTAAGATGGACAAGGCTCTCTAAAGGCAGATCATTGTGAGTGGAGAAGATCAAGTCTAAAATGAATTCAGCCCAAAATACAAACACTGAGGAAGAATAAGACCTAACCCCTGCTCTCTAGCAATCTATAATGAGCAGACTTCCATCTAGTGAGATCCATACACTAGCCGGTTCATACGGAAGAGACCGGCAATGCAGAGAAAGAAATCTTTCTGGAAGAATGGACACCAGGAATAGGCTTCCAAATGAGGAATAGGAGTTCTCCAGATCAGTAAAAAAAGGCACAACTCCAGATGGATGAAGTGTGTTCACTGATGAGGAGCTGTGAACTATGTGGTGGGTCAGCAGCACTCTGGCGTTGTGAGCCTATAAAAAGGAGGGTAAGGCTGAAGCAGGAGCAACAGCGATGACTATGTGAATTCTTTTGAAGTGGAATCTGTCATCTCCAATGGAGACATAAGGTGATCTGCTGAGTGCTCAACTTCAAGTCATATTTTTAAAAAATCTATTCACAAAAAGATCAGAGGTCAGCTGTCACATGAAATATATAGGGTGAGTGTGAGTAAAGAGAGTTCTTCAGTATGAAGGGAGGGAGACAGCAATTGGACTCTTCAATCTTCTTTCATCTTGAGCAATTTATAACATTGACATGTGCCTCTTTATGTACATTGGTTATGTAAATAGCTAGCTTTAATTAAATATTGAAAAAAATAAGTGACTGAAAGGAAGATTTTTGCAGAGAAATGACATTGAAGATAATCTAATGTACTTGTATGAAAAAATAAAAGGAGAGAACTGTTACTTTTCTGAATCTAGGAAAACTATATATCTAATTTTAAAAAGGCAATTTAATGAGATTACACAAAACATCATCCTAAAAAATCAATAAAATAATTTGACACATAGATTTATATCCATTATTAAAAATAAAGGAACCTGTCACAAGTGCACATTTTCCCTCAGTGGATTAACTAATGGCCACTATAAAGGCATCATGGTAGGCAGCAAAGGATTTCCAACCTAATCAACCAGATCATGACATATGTCTTCATCATACTCCATTGTGCATATAGGCCACCTTTTCTTTACCTGTTCATCTGTTGATAGGTACCTATGCTGTTCCATACCTAGCTGTTGTGAATAACCCTGCAATAAACATGGGTGTGCAGAAGTATAATTTTTGTGCTGACTTCATTGCCACTTGCCCAGGAGTGGGATAGCTGAATCATATGGCATTTCTATTTTTAGTTTCTTGAGGGAATGCCATACTATTTTCTATAGTGGCTCCACTAATTTACATGCCCACCAACAGTGTAGAAGCACTGCTTTTTTTCTACATCCTCATCAGCATTTGTTTTGGGGTTTTTTATACATTTATAATAGTCATTATAACTGACAATCGTTTCTCATTGTAGTTTTGATTTCCATTTCCCTGATGGCTAATGATACTGAATATTTTTCATATATGTATTGGCCATTTATATTTCTTTTTTTAAATTTTATTTATTTATTTATTCTACTTAGGTATACATGATAGCAGAATGCATATTGATTTTCTGAGTGTCTATTCAAATCATTTGCCCATTTTTTAACTGGGTTACTTGCTTTTTGGAGTTTTATATGTATTCTGGATATTAACCCTCTGTGAGACGAACAGCTGGCAAAGATTTTCTCCCATTCTCCAGGTTCTCTTTTAACTCTGTTGGTTGTTTTCTTTGACATGCAGAAGCTTCTAGTTTTATGGAATGCCCCATTGTCAGGGTTTGCTTTTGTTTCCTGTGCTCATGGAGCCCTCACTAGGAAATCATTGCCTGTGCCAGTGTCTTGAAGTTCTTCCCTTATGTTTTCCTCTAGCAGTTTCAGGGTTATGGACCTTATATTCAAGTCTTTTATCCACTTTGAGTTGCCTTTTATTCAGGGCATTTATTATTTGAGAGGGTCAAATTTCAATGTTTTGCATGTGGATATCCAGTTTTCCTGGCACTATTGTTAAAAAGAGGTTGTTTTATCCAGTCTATGCTTCTGGGAACTTTATCCAGGATCAGTTGCACATAGAGGCATGGTTTCTAATCTGTTCCATTGACATTCTTGTCTGTTTTTATGCCAGCACCATGTTGTTTTTGTTACTATGGTTCTGTAGTAGTAGGTTTTAAAATCAGCTATTGTAGTGTCTGTAGCTTTGCTCTTTTGGCTTAAGATTGCTTTGGCTATTTGGAGTATTTCACGTTTCCATGTGAACTTTAGAATCATTTTCTAGTTCTGTGAAGAATATCATTGCTATTTTGATGGGGACTGTGTTAACTCTGTAGATCTCTTTGGAGAATATGTACTTTTTAACTATATTAATTGTTCCAATCCATGAACATGGGAGGTCTTCCCGTCATTTAGTGTCTTCAATTTCCTTATTCAGTATTTTTTAATTTTTATTGTAGAGGTCTTTTACTTTCCTAGTTAAGTTTATCCCTAGGTATTGTGTGTGTGTATGTATGTGTGTGTGTCTATTGTGAATAGGATTATTTTAATAATATCCTTCTCAGCAAATTGATTATTGATGTATGAAAAAACTGATTTTTGAATGTAGATTCTCTATGCTAAATTTTTTAATCAGTTTCTATTTCCATTGCTGTGACAAAATATCTGAAAAAAACTACTTAAAATGAGGAAAGATTTATTTTGGCTCACAGTTTCAAACATAGTCACTTAGCCTGGTGGCTTTTAGTTCTGTAACAAGGCAGTACATCGTGGCAGAGCATGATGGATGAAAGCTGCTTATGTCATATTTGCCTACCAGAGAAAGGGGAAGGGTCAAGCATCCAATTCAAGGCCACACCCCCCTCTGACCTACTTCCTACAACTAAGCCTCACATTCTGAAGTTTCCACCACCTTCCACTTGTACCAACAGCTAGAGAACAAGCTTTCAACACATGAGCCTTTGGGGGACATTCAGATCCAAATTGTAATAGACATCCTTAAGCAACTTTTGTAAGGCTTTTCTGGTGGTGATAAATGCCTTAGTTTTTGTTTATCTTCAAAGGTCTTTATTTTACCTTTATTCTTAATAATAACCTTGCTGAGTATAGTAATCTTGATTGGCAGTTATTTTCTTGTAGAACCTGAAATATGTCATCCCATGCCCTCCTGGCATATGGGATTTCTTCTGAGAAATCTTCTGTTAGTGTAATGGGGTTGCCCCTAAAGGTGACTTGGTGAATTTAAAATTCCCTTTTTGTTTTTGTATTGTACTTTTAAAAGTTTGACTATAATTTAGCGTGATGAAGATCTTTTATCATCATGTCTATTTGGGGTTCTATAAGTGCCCTGTACCTGGTTGTCCATGTCTTTCTCAAAATTAGGCAGTTATCCGTTATAATTTTATTGAATAATTTTTCTATGCTACTAACCTTTAGCTCTACCCTTTCAGATATGCTGATTATATGGATATTTGATCCTTTAGTGTTGTCCCAAAGATATTGAATGCTGTCTTCGTTTTTTTTTTTTTTTATTTCTTTGTCCGAATGTGATATTTCAAAAGACCTATTTTCAGTCTCTAATATTCTTTCTTCCACTTGATCTAGTCTGTTGTTAAAGATTTCAACTGAATTTTGTATTTGATTCCCTTAAATCTTCATTTCCAAGATTTTCGATTAGCTCATTTTCAAAATATCCTTTTGCTGAATTTCTCATTTATATCCTGCATTGTATTCATAATTTTATTTATCTGTTTATTGACATTTCCTTGGGTCTCATTAAGCTTTTAAAAAAATCATTCTTCTGAAATGGTTAAATGCATTAACCATGCATTTTTCTGCTTTGTGAACTTTGAATTCCAAAGATCACTAGATCAAAGATTACTAGAGAATTATGCATTTTAAGAGGTATCATTTTACATCTTATTCCTCTATCAGCAAAGATATTGGGAAGAGTCATACAAAATATTGTTGAAGATCAAAGGAAAAAATTCAGAATAAATTATGCAATGAGTAAGTTTACTATCAAGTCACAAAATATATTCCCTCTGCGGTAAACTGGTGAAGAATACATGGAACATGTCTGAGCTGTTTTTGAAAGTTCCTGTGAGTCTGTAACTATTCAAAAAATGAATTTGAAAAAAAAAGCTTGATAAATATATGGAAACTTAAGGTGTGTTACTTAATAGCCAAAAAATAAATAGGTAAAAATTAAAAAGTTGTGTGCCTTTGGAGTAGATATTTGTTCCTTCTGATATAGTAAAAATGCCCTACTGTTAAAATGAAATGTTTTTCTTCATATTTCTCTACACATCTGTATCATCACCATAGAGTTTATAAAATTATATGCATTCCAAGCTCAAAATAACTTGAGCCAGAGCACTGAGTAAAATATTCACAGTATTAGAGTCAATAAAATTTTAGCACAAATTTGTCCATCACATTATATTAATGTTCTTACTTTGACAATTAGTGGTTTTAAACTTTTTCTTTTTTCTTTTAGTTTTATCATTTTCTTTGTATTTAATATGTAAATTTGTTTTGTTTGCATACTTGTACAATCCTTAAGAGCAAATGGAGCTTATACCTTGCTTTATGCTCATAAATACAAGGTAACATTATAATAAAAATCATTTAAAGTAATATTCAAGATCCAGAGTATTTTTTTCTTTATTCTATAAAGGGGGACATACATTAATCAAATTCTAAAGCTTAAGAAACACAGCCTAAGTCCTTATAAACTCTCTCAGGTCTCAATTAAGGTTCTGTTGGAATAACCCAACAGATAACAACATGTGTGGGAGGGAAGAGACAGGTAGGGAATTGGAAGAGGAAGAGAACTAGAAGCTCCAATAAAAGCTTCTGGAAGCAGCACTAAAAATAATGAGCTGATACCGAGGCTAAATGTTGCCAATCACACATTTGTCTAATTTCAGTGCTGAATAAATAATAAATATTACTGACTCCTATGTCTGCACCAGTTCTACAGATGTTTGAGTTGTACATAAAGATGGGCATAACCATCACCCGTTATGTCATCAGGAGCCACTGCATCATAAGTCTATGTTGCCTGGAAACTTCCCAGTGGTCTGTATTAAGCATTCCCAACAGAGTAAAACAGTCTTGTTTGAGATAAATGAAATGTGTGCCTCTGGGCACAAACGCTGCCAACACTATTAACACAAACTGTGTAAAAGTTGCACGTATGTGACTCTAGTCACTCTCTAAATAAGTATCATACTTTTTCAGGAGGGTAACTACAGTTAAGGTTTTTTATTGCAGCCTTCTAACAGGAATTTCTTCTCCTCAGGTCACAATTTCAAAAAAGAAAGTGTGCACAAATATTATTACAGGGGGATATTTATATACATAAAGAGTGTAACATCGACTACTACACAATGCCTGAGAAATGTTTGGTTTTTTCCTTGATTTCCAAAAGCAAGAATCACTTTGAGTTGTGGCTAAATAAGGATAGGAGAATTTCCTCAGAGTTTAACATATACCTTTGCTTCTTTTATGCTCTTTTTATGGAATCTCTTTCTTCCTCATGCTCAGTATTCGCCCATATTTTTCCCAGTGCAGGCTTCAGCCCCTTTCCAAATGGCATTCCAACACACTTTCCCAAGTTCCTATCTGCCTTCCAATGACTGACTCCTGTGCGGCAGGTGGTGCAAAAAGCCCACTATATATTTCCTGGATTGACGAAGAAAATTGTCAGGAACCTGACTGCATTGGCCTGGTGCCTCATAACAGAAAAGGATGCTGGGGGAATGGTGTGGGGGCGGGGGGCTGGAAATAATTTTGATGAAAATGAACTGAAGATTTTAAAGTTTCAATGTTGCCTTCATTCCATCTCCTCTTTACATTTACACATCTTTGAACTTTGCCTTCAAAATCTATTGCGAATAACTTGGACATGACAGTATCTTTAAGTTTGAGTATAATCTACTTTTTCTGGCCATGCATTCTGCCAGGGACCAAAGCACTTCGTAGTTTGCCTTGTCTTTCTGCTTACCAGGCTTGTCTGAGCATATGTGGATACAGATTTGCACATCTCTACCATGAACCCAGCCATTCTGGAGTGGCGAGGACAAATGATTTTGCTTCCTGGATATAGAAATTAAGAATGGAGTCAAAGTCCTAGCCTCATATTTAAAATAAAGAAATGAGAAATTTTTTTTTTAAAAAAAAAAGGTTGTTTAATCAGCATGTCTGTAGAACTAATTTATCTGCTCATTGGGTGAGACAAATCCACCTCTGAAATCTGCTAAGGAAATCCTCTGTGCACATTCTTTCAGTCAATAAACACAAAAGTTTCTGCTAGGTGCTGGGTACATTATGGAACTTGGGGATTACCTTTTCCAGGAGCTTTCTATACCTTTCCACTTGACTCCTTGCATCCTAGTACCCTGAGGAATTCTCAAGTTTATATACATAACGAGTACAACATCTAAGCTGGGCGTGTTGGCACAAGCCTATAATCCCAGCACTTAGAGAGGCTGAGACAGGAGAATTGAGAGTTCAAAGCCAGCCTCAGCAATGGCGAGGTGCTAAGCAACTCAGTGAGACCCTGTCTCTACATAAAACACAAAATAGGGCTGAGGATGTGGTTCAGTGGTTGAGTGCCCCTGAGTTCAATCTCCAGTATCAAAAAAAAAAAAAAAAAAAGAGTACAACATCTACCACTTCTCCAGGGGGCTTTCTATACCTTTGGCCTTGACTCCCTTCATCCCAGTACCCTGGGGAATTCTCAAGTTTTGTCTGCTTCTTAAACAGATGTTATATCTGTGTCATGAGCTCTTTCCTTTATTGCTTTAGAAGATCAGTGTTACTCAACAAAGTTGAGATTGTCTACTCCACAAAGCTACTGAAGTTTAAGCTTCCCAGCTCTTTCTCTGTATGGACTTCTTAGAGTTCTTAAAGAGGGCTTGCCAAATTGTGCCAGCTTCCAGCCCCACAAAACCTGATTCTAACCTCATATAACAGAGAATAGTCATTAGTGAATACAATGCCCCTTTTTCCTTCAAGCTACCTATAGCTAGAATATCGAAAATTCCAGGAAGAAGAGCATATTTTCATAAAGAGGGCATGTCTTGCTTTCACCTTTGTGAATGCAAGTACCTTAATTAGGAAGATGATAAGTCCCACAAAACTGAAAATAAGATGTCTTACTAGATTGTATTTCCATGGAGGGTTCTAGTTTGAAAGAAACATGAAAGGAATTAGATTTCCTAAAATCCATGTTTGATGCTGTTGTGTGCAGTAACATTTAGGAACAGAATAAGAAATATATGTGAGCTTTTGATAGTTGAGGGAGAAGATTATGAAACTAAAGTGACTTTTGAATGGTTGCAGAGAGAGAGCTTGAGAATCTCTGTGATTAGTATGACAGTTTCAATAGTAAAAATCTGCCTGATTAAGCAGGATCCTGTATGAGCCTTATGGAAGACTCCTGGTCTCTCCAGTTTCTGGATTTCCCAAACGTCCTCTGGATATTAGCTACACAGAGGTAGAAACACTGATTTACTATTCAACTGAAGCTCAAATATTAGATCCTCTACTCATAAGCCTTGTGATACAGGACAGCTTAATATATTAAATGTTCAATTTTCTGGTTTGTAAAAGAAAACCTATAATATCTTGCCCACTGAAAGGTTAGGAAGACTAAATATGATCAAGTATTGCACATGGCAAAGCCCCAAGGAATGTTCATCATGGCGCTGCTAAGGCTCTAACAGTGGAGTTATTTATGAGTGGTCTTGGCAGAGGCAGGAGGATCTCAAGTTCAAAGCCTATCTCAGCAAGGCACTTAGCAACTCAGTGAGACCCTGCCTCTCATAAAATATAAAAAAAAATGGTTAGGGATGTGGCTCAGTAGTTAAGCACCCCGAGGGTCAATCCTCAGTACCAAAAACAAACAAAAAAATGGTCTCTTCGTTAGCTAAATACGTTTGTGCTTAAGTTAACTGTATTGAGTAGACACCATACTGTAAAGGATTGATTCATGTTAATGCTTTTTTAATGTAAAAGCCCAAAATAAAAGAACTCTCCAGGTTTTCAAAACAAAAGAAAATGGAAGTGTGGAACAAACTGTGGTGATGGTTCTAGTTCATGACAGAACTCACCATGTAGCATGCCACACATGTAGCTGTGAGAGTCAGTCACTGGCTGGTTGAAGATGATAGTAATGGTTCATGAGCTCATGCAAAACACCAAAACAAGAAGCTTGAGATGTTTTAGAACTTCGGAAAAACTGTCAGATCTCAATCTTTTAAAAATGTTTATCTAATTGGATTGCACAAGATGTCAGCCTAAAAATACAAAATTCTAAATTCTTTAAAATGTGGGTTTATATTCATTACTATAAATGAAGAAACTCATTCCAAAAGCACATTTTCCCTCAGTTGATTAACTAAGAGGTAGTATGAAGGAGTTAAGATAAACATCAAAACATTTAAAAGCTAAGCAACCAGAACGAATACATACCTCATTTATGTTCTCAGTAATATTTGAGATTTTTTTTTTACTCAAGCCAGTATTTACAAAGTTTCACTAAAATATAATAATGAAAGGGATCCTAGTTTGCACAGATGCCAATTTCCTGGTTTTGATATTTCATGTCATACTAGAATTTAATTTAAGATATTATCTTTGAGGAAAGTTAGATATATTAGAACTATCTGTAGTATAATTATAATTAGATTATTATCATAGTTAGCCTATCATTAAAGTTTAAAAATCTCTGCTTCTATTTTATATATTTTGATTATATATATGTATATATGTATATATATGTATATATGTATATGTATGTGTGTGTATATATATATATATATATATATATATATATTATTTGTCAATAGACTTTATTTATATGTGGTGCTGAGAATTGAACCCAGTGCCTCACACATACTAGGAAGCGCTCTACCACTGAGCCACCACCCTAGCCCATATTTTGATTTTTAATATCATTTCAATTGCTAAGAGAATTCTAATCCAGGTGGAAAACCACTTCTCTACAGAGCAAAGCCCATAGATGAAGAGTCTTTCATCCACTTGTAGCATTGTACCTATGTGTTGCCGAAAGGCTGTTTGATTATAGCCAGGCCATGCAGGGTCATTCATGCCAAGGCTCAGAGTGATTTATAAACTGATAATTATGCTTTCTTCAGATTTTTCTTTCTTTCTTTCTTTTTTCTTTTGAAAGCACAGCTATTCAGCAATCCAATGTCTAGAATTTTTGTTTCCTTCTCGACACCAAGATTTAAAGTTTAGCCAAATTACTTATTCTGCTTTTCTCTATGGTAATTACACTGGCTGCATGCAAAAGCAGGAGATAATTAAAAGATTCCCTTAGTCCCCTTTTTCCAGATATTCTATGCTTACTAGTGCTTGAGCATATGTATTACAGAAGAGGGAAGAAAAAGGAGTTCTGATAAGTCAAGGTATTTAATTGCAAAGCCTCAGACCCTTGGTGGCTGGATGGCAGAGCTTTCTCTCAGTGCCATAGATAGCACATGGTAGCAGTTGGTAACTGCTGTATTTGCTGTCAGGGAATTCACTAGGATATCTGCCATATTTGAAGTGCAGAGGTGGGCATGAACTCCAGCGACTATCATGTTTTTGACAATCACTGCAAATCAAGGCATTGTAACCTGACAGCAAGAATTAGCCTGTGGGATGTTAGTTCTGCACCATGCTCTCTGCTCTGTGTTTCCTTAAGAAGCTCACAGAACATTTTCCACATGGCATCCTTCCGTGTGTCTTCTTTTCTAGCCGTGTCTATGACTGGTTGATACAGCTCATGCCTTTCAATTTGTGGTTTCTCCCTGCTTTATAATAAAGATTGTTGCTTTCTGCTTGGTTAGACTCCTGATCTTGTGTTATTCCCACAAGCTTTTGGCATCCCTTGGTTAAAGCCCACATTTCTTGTATTCTTTCTAGTTATTTCTGTTCCAAATTCACAGCTATATATGTGCTAAAGTCATTCATATAGAGACAGGCTGTTCCTTTATTAGCAGGGGAAACCACACTGAAAGGACAGAGTCACTTTGCTGGGATTCAATAACTGTTCACTCCTACATCGCAGCCACAGATCTCAGAAATTACTTCTCTACACAGGTCTGCCTGTTGGGGCTCAGGACTGTACCCCTGCAGACACATTTTCAATTCAATGCTTCCCAGACAGTTTTCTTCTAATGCTCCAATAAGGTGAGCAGATATGCCAATTCTTAACAGGATTTTGGTGGATGATTATAAATAATATAATCAGTGCCTTATCAGATACCTCCTAACTTCTTGTCTTTCTTTAGAACTCATTGAGGCTGTCATAATAGATCATTATCATCAATAATATGATCCCTGGAATCCTTCCAGTAGCAGGAACTTGTTCCACATTAGTATGAGCCATCCCAAAACAACTCTGTAGTATTGTGACTGGAGGACCCAGCCCTGGAAGAGAGACAGGACCACAGTCTCCAATGTCATCCACCTTCTGTGTGAAACCTGTGCTACCAAGGACCAGCAAGGGGGAGAGAACCACACACTTAGATCTACCCTAAGATGAGATTTGCCCATTTACCTTTACAAAAATAAAGAAAATGGCTCTATCAATAGTCCCTGTTTACCTCTCTCAGTGATGTCGGTGCTATGGAACTCAGATCAAAACAGAATATTTAGAAGCCTGATGGTGAAATGGGTGGAAATTTCCACAGAAGCAAAACACTAAGTAGAATGGACAATGAATTCTACAGAGAAATATGAATTAGGACTCCAAGGCCACCAGGAAAAATGTCCCCATTCTATTACATCTCTGCAGGTAGGCATTCTTGCTTTCCTATTCCTTTCCTCTTTCTCCTTCCTATCCTTCTATATTAAAATCCATTTGATCAACACTTACTAACAAACATCTAGAAAACTGTAATAGATTTTTTAAGCAAACTTTTTAGAAAGATGATTCTCTGCTTCTTTAAGGAGTGTAGCAGAACAGATGGGGGTTGGTTCTGCCAGAGCATTTGTCCATTTTCCTTGAGAGAATACTCGCATTATATCAGCAGTATTCACAGCCCCAGCAGAAGCTCCTAAAGCCCTTTTCCTTCCTCCTTTCCCAGCCTCCCTTAAAATTAAGGATGGTCTCAGGATATAACAACCTACCTTCTGGGTCAGCAGCAGGTCAGGGAAGTTTTTCTTTATTCCTTCCTAATAAAGGAGAACAAAATTCCTGATATAACCTTTGTTCCTTCCCTTCTTTCTGCTTGAATAAGGCTACAATAACCATCTGGTGATCATAATGGGAAAACATTTGGGGATGAGCAGATTAACCACAGATTAAAACCTCGGATGTCATAAATACCAAAATAGTACAATCAGCTCCATCCCATGAAATACTTTGTACATAAAACAGCCTTTATTATTTAATAATAAGCCAAATGCTTCCTAAATCTTCTAATTAAAGGGCTAAAGTTTTGAGAGAGCATTCCACAGGATTCAGTAATGTACACCCATTTGTGGAAGCCAGTGCTAGATAGAAATAAAATTGATCTGAAAATGACCAAGTTAAGATCCTCTCATGGAAAGTTGAAATTTAAGGAATTGGAAGATTGGATTAACTGCCTAGAATTTTCTGCCTCATAAATAACATTTTAGAATGGCTCTTTATGGCATTTTTTGCCTAAAGGAGCCACTTAAATATTCCATTATTTTGGAATTAGGCCAGAAAGATCCCATAGTTTTCCAGTATCTGGGCAAAGTGGTAAAAGCAGGCAGAGTGCCCAGTTTGATGTTCCAAAGATCTGTGGTCTTCTGCATTTTAATGAACACAACATGAATAAAGAGATGCTGATCATTTTGCCTTCTGTGTATCTCTCCCAATACGTAATTGAGGAGCAGAAACACATCCTTTTCATGCTTCTCACCATGACTTCACTAAATTATCCTTCCTGTCTTCCCATAATTGTTCATAAAAGATCAGTTAGAGATTAATGTGGCAAACAGGTGAACACCTACTGTCTACCTCACTGCCTTTTACCATTTGCCTAGGAACTTGAAGGGGACAGAGGGTGAGGGAAGGAGAGGGAAATATTAAAAACAGGAGAAAACTATGCTTCCCACGGGACTGAGAGAGGCAGGAAGAACTTCTGTAAAAGAAATGGTGGGAGAAAGAAGAGGTGAGAGATTAGGAGGTCTTCTGCATGTGGGAAAGGAAAGTCTCCAGAGAGTTTACACAGAAGTGAAGAAAGAACAAGGATATTAACAAATACTGTTGCTAACATTTTGGAGAATGTTTTGGCCTTGGAGATTTCCAGATAATACTTGAGTTACCT
This sequence comes from Geosciurus inauris, assembly GCA_004024805.1. Classification (NCBI taxonomy): domain Eukaryota; kingdom Metazoa; phylum Chordata; class Mammalia; order Rodentia; family Sciuridae; genus Geosciurus; species Geosciurus inauris. The sequence goes on along the minus strand of PVHX01015049.1, from coordinate 21,775 downwards.
CCAGATCATGTTTTCCTTAATGCAACACTTTCTGAAGTTGGATTAATTGAACTCATAATTATACAACTAAATTTAAATCCCAAAATATAGATAGATATACAGAATGGTAATTAACAGATCAGACCAAGAGTTAAGTATACATGTAAAGAAAATTTTCAAACAATTCACAAGAAAATGCAGAAATGAATCATTAATAGAAACAGCAGCAAGTGCCAGAATCCTAGAACTTCATAATTGAAGGATAATATAGGTTAACGTGCATTATAGCAATAAAGAAGCTGAGACCACAATAGGTTAATAGACTTGTCCAAGGCCATTCCCAAGGTTTGCATCCCTTCCCTGGCATAATCCTGTGTATCTGCTTCTTGTAATATCCACAGATTAGTCAGCAGTTGAGGATTCAGGCTTGTATTTTATACACTTCAGATGATTGGGAGCTACACAAAACTCAGAGTGACATTTACTTCAAAAAGGACAGAAGAAGTAAATTACAGGGAAAACACAGTTGAATGTAGGTAACGAAACCTGCCAAGAGCAAGAGGACATGCACTCATCTGTCATGACACCAGGAAATAAAACTAAAATGAAAGGCAAAAGTGTTCTCCAGGTGCTGTCATCCAAACTTGTTCTCCAGGGCATATAAATACTAACTGCACATTCTGTGAGTACAAACCATGGTGCAGAGGTTCAGAGTAGATGTCTATTCCTGGTCCTCATGAACCTGCAAACTCGTTCCCTTTCTAAATCTACAGGTACACTCGGGCACTAACAGATAAATACTCTTGGGTTAGACTAGGCAAAAATTTGGCATTTGCCTGCTGAAAAAAATAAAGGCAGATGAGAAGAGGTTCCTATAATTATAATTATAATTGCAATCTGAACAAAGATCACCAAGCTCCAAGTGCTTTAACACTCAAAGGACAAGGTTAGAAGGAAATTTGAAGACTCACAAGTACTAAAACCATGCTATGCATGCAATACTAGGCAAGATGAATAAGGCAAAGCCCTCTCACCTAAAATAATGATGTTATAAACAATAAACTTCAAAGAAAGTTAAGATCTCTCTTGCACAGATGACATTCCAGAAGCAGAGATGTCACTTTCATAAAGTGAAGAATATTTCCATCTGTCAAAACATGTAAGGGATCCCATTATAGTTCAGGAGCACTCTCTTATCAGGCTTTGCAACTCACAGATCATGAGCTTTTGCATAGGTTCCTACAGAGTTTAAGGTTTGATATTCCAATTTAGTCAACATTTATAAATCGCTTCCCAAGTGTCAGGCACTGTGCTAGATTCTAGAAAATTTCAATATTGTTCAGATGATATCTTGTGTAGACAGCTGCATTTAGATTGGCAAAGGTGGACTTGTGCTCTTTGCAATATGGTGAACCAGACAGCCAAAAAGCCTTCCAAGAACATAAAAAGACCTAGAAATACAGGCAAACATGCATTAAAATGCTTAGCTGAGCTCAGGAGGATGAAAAAGAAAGAGGAACTGAAAGCTAGAATATTGGATCTATTGGGTTTATCCTGTGATGATTTTTTGTCAGGATCTGACAGAGATCATTAATGTACATCCATATTCATGTGCTCTATATTTCTATATTTTCCAGCTTCCCTTGTCATTGGGTTGACAACACAATTGAATGCTGGCCAGTAGGTTGTAGGTGTAGTGATTTCCCTTAAATATATACTATGTCCTCTTTTGCAAGCTCTCTCCAGATCCACATATCTGGAAACAAAAGAAAGTAGGGGGAAATCATGTCATGAAAAGTATCTAGATGCCCAATTCACTGTTCAGAGAAAAGTATCCAAGAGACATTCTTGGTCTTTATTGGATCATGCTTAAACAACAAACTCGTATTTTGTTAAGCTTTTAAGATGTTGGGGTCATTTGTTATAGAAGCTGACATTAATTACTAATACAAATGCTCACCTAAATTTGCAATTTAATTATCCCACTAAAATAAGAGATGAGACTGTGAGCCTCTGTGAGAAAGCGATATGAAACTATGACACACAAATAATGTTTATATATTCCCCAAAAGGTGGAGTATAGAAAAAGTTCACCAACAGGAAACAATAAAGAAGAGCCTTTTTCTATACTTGGGCTCTGGCTGAAGAAATAACAGCAACAACAACAATAATGTCAAAATCTTTCTTAAAAATTTAATATTCTGGGGCTAAACCTCACATCAGTTTAGAATTTGAATGTCTCCTAATCATGTGGTACAAGAATATACAAAGTATGTTAACATAAAATGAAAACCTAGAATAACAGGCATGGGAAAACAAACACTGTCTAGAAAGACAAAACTTCAATTATAAGCTATAGAGGATTTCCACAGAAATTCAGTACTTCAGAAATAAAGTACTTGTTTTCCCAGCTGATATGAGGGCTTCCAGGACAAACTCTCAGCTGGAAGTCTTCTTAGTTTGCCTTAGATAAAGAAAACCACTTCACACCAGTTTTCAGGGCATTGCATAGCCAGTGACTGACAGGGCAGCTGAGAAAGGCCTGAGCTCTTGCCAGATGCAGGGTAAATCTGAAAAGCCATCCTGTCTCTTGAGCTCCCATGAGTCAGCAGAAGCCTTTGCTGGAACTTCCATGCAGTTCACTTCTCCTTTGTTCGAAGCCTGTTTTGTCTCCTTCCTCTCACAGATGTTGATCCCCAGCACTACCCAATAAACCACCCGCTTCCCTACCTACATCTTCATTCTAGCTCTTAGGAAACCCAATATGAGATAACACGGGGCCACGTAAAACAAGCAACCAACAGCTAGCTTGAAAAATAATAAAGTAGTAATTTTATAAAAGAAAAATAACTTATGGGGAAAAAAATCAAAGGGAAGATTAAATGGCATTCTATAGAAAACTGGAGAGAACTAGAGAAATTTAAGAAAGTCGACATGAAAACATGACCCAAACCATGTGTATTAGTTACCTTTTGTTTTTCCCTCTAAACCCACTGTAACCCTCCTTTATCTTGCTCATTGTCCTAACATACTGGCCTGTATTGTAGAACAAAGGACAATTCAAGTTAGCCTGGAACTGATAGGTGTCACTGAACACAGGACTTCATCATAAAAACTGGGACAGCCTCAGGCTTACCTGTATCAATACTGTATTGATGAATTTCCTTACGCCCTTGCTTCTGGCTGAAGAGAGAAAGAGGCATATTGCCGATAAACTACTTAGAAATCCACTAACAGTAAATATTTCAACAGCAGTTAAGTTCATATCATAATATGTGCAGAAGTGATACAACGGCAAATTTGTCATTCAAGAGGAAAGAGTTCTAGTCTTTTGCTGCCGCCTATGATGGCATAATAGGGAATGAACTGACCTTCCTGACTTAAGCAACAAGCAACAAGAAACTTAAAAAAAAACACACATAAAACAATAGTTAGCAGACATTGCACAAGAGATAGCACAAGGCGGGAACACTTTAGTGAAAGGGAAGAATATAAAGGAGCTCATCAGGGAGTTTCTAGGCTACAGTGCAGGCAGAGGTGGCTCCAAACAAAGTTTGGAGGTACTTCTGACTTTAGGAGACACAGATTGGAGTTTGTGGAGGCCAAGGAGGTTTAAATTGGTGGGCAGAATACTGGAGAGGAGATCGCTTCACTGAAAGTAGCAAGCTTGAAAGGATCTGCTAAAGTGACTCTTCAGTCAGGCTTTGGGTCAGTAATGACACATTGATGAAGACATACGACCTGAGGCCTTGCAAAGGAGCAACAAAAAAGGATGGTTTTCAGACGTGTGGGAATAACCTTCATTCAGACTAAGACCCAGGAAAAGATCCCATAACCCTAAGGGCTTTAGGTAGTCTTCAGAAAGGTAGCACCTTGGTAGTAACACTAAATTAACATAAAAAGAAGAGTTACACTGAAATTTCTCTCATAGAGCTTAAGAGCAACTCTAGGAAGGATCCAAATGGTTCCAAGTAATGGTGTACCAGAACACAGTCATAGACTGTCTAGAAATACACAATAAAATCTATCCTCCAACAGTGTAAAATTCAAACTGTGTGTCATCCAATAAAACAATACAAGGCAGGCACAAAAGCAGACTATGTGTACCGGAAGCAGGAAAACTAATCAATACAAAAAGGCCCTGGAATACAGAAAGACACAAGGGAACAAGTAGAAACTAAACTAGTAAAAAGGAATGTTGAAATAGTGATTCTAAATGTGGTCCACAAACTTAAAAATGTAGAAGACAACTTGAAATAAATGGTGAAAGAAATGTAAGAGATAGCCGGGTGTGGTGGCACACACCTATAATCCCAGCACTTTGGGAGGCTAAGACAGGAGAATTGCTAGTTCAAAGCCAGCCGCAGCAAGGGCGAAACACTAAGCAACTCAGTGAGACCCTGTCTCTACATAAGACACAAAACAGGGCTGGGGATGTGGCTCAGTGGCCGAATATCCTTGAGTTCAATCCCAGGTACCCCCTCAAATAAATAAATGTAAGAGATAAAATAACACTTCATTTATAATTTGCTGAAAAGATAATTGATTACCTAAGTTAAAGCAAAAATAATAACAAGCTATTATGGAATATAGCCGAAAGACTCACAAAAATAAGAAAAATATACATATTGAAATATTGTGTGTGTGGGTGTGTCACCAAGTTATTCATTGCAACTACAATGTGCAGTGTATGGACTTCTAAGGGTCTAACTTTTGTAGTCTAACTTTTTAAATTCTTCCTGACTCCTTCCTTAAGAGCTAGCACCTATTAGGAAATCAAACTGTGGATCACAGAATTCCTTGTGGCCCTCCACCCAAATCAGAACTCCTTTTTTTAGTTATGAAGTGAGGGAAGGTTCCGTGAATTTGAATTATGAAACTTATATTTTTTATCTTTCAAGTTTTTTTCCTATTTCTATGTTTGAAATTCGATGAAAAAATTCTGTATCTTGGATTATTTTGAATCATCTACTCAGTATAAGAACTAAACATGGTTACAGAGATGTCCTGTAAATAACAATAAAATATAACTACTCTTGGTAAGCTATGAAATGTTGTAAAAGTAGAGCAAAAAATACTATTAAATATTCAAAAGACTCATTGGTTAGTTGAGGTAGAATTGAAGTTTGGTACTAACCTGCTACACTGTCAAAGCACATTTTAGGTAACAAAACCTATTTTATTTCATCTGTTTCTTCCTTTACACTATACTGATTATATTAGTCAGTTCTATGTTACTGTGACCAAAATATATGACAAGAAAAACTTAGGGTAGGAAAAGTTTATTTTGGCTCAAAGTTTCAGAGGTTCATTTCATAGTTGGCCAATTCCATAGCTCTGGGTCCAAGGTGAAGTGGAACATCATGGCGGAAGGGCATAGGAGAGGAAAGTAGCTCGAACCATGGCAACCAGTAAAAGAAGAGAGACAGCTCCATTCATCAGGGACAATATAAAACTGAAAGACACACCCTCAGTGATCTACTTCCTCTAGCCTCAACCTACCTGCCTACAGGTAGTTACCACACAGCTAATTTATAGCTCTAATGATCTAATCATTTCACATTTGAATATTTTTGCATTTTATCATACATGAGCTTTTGGAGGACACCTCATATCCAAACCATTACATGAACAAAGTATATACAAGACATTAATATCTACATTTTGTAAATGAGGAAATTAAGACACAAAGAAATTGAGTGCCTTGTCCAAAATCACATAACTAGTAAAGTGTTATCTGGCTGGGATTCAAATCCAAGTCTCTTATTCCCACACCTGGGTTTCTCTCACAACACTGCTTCCTTGATGGCTAAGGTAATATCAGTTTATGTGTTTGTTTAGATTTTCTGATAGTTTGATGACCTTCACGTTGGGTAGACAACCTTTCACTTTCAACTCTATTAAGTAGGTTTCCCATTGATAGCAATATATTCATTTTCATAAACTACTGAATGGCCTTCAAAACTGTTTAAAATTGCTTTCTCCTTCAAGATAACCAAATGTCTTTGATAAATAGTAAGTGAAAATGCAATATCAAGATAACCAAAATGCCTTTGATAAATAGTAAGTTTCTGTTAACTTTAATGTTCTAGTAAATGAGGGGATCAGTGTATCCATCCCAAAACCTGGGAAATTGGTGGTCTCTTCCCCTGCTTACAGGAGAGGGATTGAATGTTAAAGCCCTTCAGTAATTGTCCAGGATGAATGTCCTTGGAAAACAGAACTCTGAGATTCAACATACTCTTGCTGGTTTTCTAAGCTCATTTTTTTCCCACTGTAAGATGAATTTCTAGTTAGTAGATATTATATTTATGGTGTGATGTTCTTTTTTTTGAAAATAAGTACTATGAACATCATTTGCTTCTTTGACTTTTTTTGGAATTTAGCTCTAGATTCCACTATTTAAAATGCAAAAAAAGAACCCAGTCAGGCTGTATTAGTCTTCATATGTGTGGAAATATTACAATAGTTTAATATCATGGTATATTTATTTAGCAACTTCATTTATCTGAAATATTTTAGAACAAATAAATTAGTAAAATGAAACCAAATGGATGATACTAAAGCTCATTACTCAGAACACAATTTGTCAGCTCATTATCCAGACTCCCTGATACCGTATGAACACTCTCAGCAAGCATATGACTTTGACTTCCCGACTCAGCAGGTTTAAAACCTCAAATTGCAAAAGAGATGAAAAGGCTAATAAAGGTGAGTTGAGATCATGTAAAGATATAAATAATTGCTTAAGGAGAAGCTGAAAACATTATGAAGATGCATACAGGTAATTTACAAAGGGTATCAGATTGTTTCTATATTATAAAAGGTCATGTATTAATTTCTTCCTTTACTAAAATGTTTCATATCATAAACCATATGTCTAAATGCATCACTGTAATAATCACAGATGTTCATAACAACCATAGCAATTTAAACAAAAAGGTTAAAATTGAATCACAGAACAGCAGAGCTAGAAGGGATCCTATACATACATCATCAGGTCAAATCTCATTTTGTGAATGAAATCACTTAGTAGCAGAGAGGCAAAATAACTTCCAAAAGCTGTGCAGCATATCCCTGGAGAGTTTGGTAGAGCCAAGAAGATCGTTCAGATAGCCAGAGTGCTCACCACCTGCCTCTCCTTTCCAGTTGTATTATACATTGAGGCTGCTATTTAGAAAGTGCATTCCACAGTGAACAGTCTTCATGAGAAGACTTCCAAAGAAAATTTGTTTCACTTGAATATTGGAGCTAGAGAAGCAGTTAGTTCCTTATAACTTTAAAAATCACTTCTGCGGAACATCTCATACCCTTAGGAAGTGAAGTGAATGTTCTGTGGCTGTATGCTAGATTTTTAACTACCATGGACAAATAGGTCCCCCATTTCTTGCTCCTATTGACTAATCTCTATTGGCTTCTGTAACAGGAGTAAATGAGATAGTGAATTTGTGACTGAGCAGCACACACTTCGGTCCTCTGAAATGGATGGAGGTGACTTAATTTTCCCATAGTGGTCAGTGAGGGTCAATTAGAAATAAGGAAAGGTCAAGATGAGAAGGCACATATGATTAAAATAAATGGAAAATTAACCTGTATGCCAGAGAAACTAGAAAAGAAAGTAAGCAGAGTGGGGAAGGAACAAGAAATGAATCATATTAATATTAAATAAGAAGAAAACAGGAGGGAAGAGCATGGGGGAAGAAATGAATTCCAAGAAGTGAAAAGTAAAACAGGAAAGGTTGATTCACTTGTGAGTATCTAATTATTACACAAGGTTTAAAGCGGGGAAGATGATGAAGGACAAGGAGGGAGAAATAACAGAGGGAGAAAGAAAGGAAGAAATAGCCACACTTGTCTCCCTTTTTAGGGGGTGTACTGGGAATTGAACTCAGGGGCACTCGACCACTGAGCCCCATCCCCAGCCCTATATTGTATTTTATTTAGAGACAGAGTCTCACTGAGTTGCTTAGCACCTCACTTTTGCTGAGGCTGGCTTTGAACTTGCGATCCTCCTGTCTCAGCACCCCTAAGCCGCTGGGATTACCGGCGTACACCACTGTGCCTGGCTGTTCTCTCTTTTGAGAGTACCTTCTTTAGACCTTTTTCTGAGCATCCAGTCCAAAGAAATCCATGTTCCAACCTGCCTTTCTCCAAGCCCCAACCCTCTACCCTACTGTAACATCTAGATGTCTTCTCTCAGGTCAGTGTCTAAACACTCTGGAGTGACTTCATCCACATGAACATAGGAAGATAATTCAGGAATTCCAGATATCAAGTTGGGATATGACATTGCTCAAAGAGAGAATCTGTCTTTCCTGGACATTCTTCACTATGAGTGGATAAGCCTTTCTACAGAGGCTGCTCAGCAGACAGCCAGTACCATTCAGTGAAAAGAATTGGATCACATGACAACAGATGTTTATCCAACAAATGATAGATAAGAAGAATGAAATTTCCATGATGGTGAGTACTAATCACATTGGAATTGTATTTGTCAGGGTCCTGGCAGGAGAATTTAATGAAGGTCATGTTACCTAAGTGTGGACCAAGTATAGGATAATCATAAGGGATGCTCTGGTTCCCTAGTCTAATTTCAGGGTGCCTGTAATGGAGCCAGCAAGGCTTTACACTTTTAGATGTGAAGGGAGAAAGGGAGAGTTGTGTGAAGAGATTCCTTGAGTGGAAGTATGGCTTTTAAAATAATTATTTGTAGTGAAATTTGTTGATCTTATATGTATCGATTTTTAAAGTAATCTTGTATCTGGCATATCAATTGATTCTATTTTTAGCTTTACTAGTGTGTGAGTTTGTGTGTGTATGTGTGTATTTATGTATCTCATCATATCTGCAAATAATCTTATACTACCTTATCCTTTCTGATCTATACACATCTTATTTCTTTTTCTTAAATTACTAAATTGGCCAGAATATCTGTGCTATATTGAAAAGTAACAGTGATAGTAGATACCCATGAATTGTTTCAACATTAAACAGAATGCATCTAAAGTTCCTTCATTATGTTTGCTATTGTCTGAAGGTTGTTATTAGATAACCTCATCATCTCCTTTCTATTCCCAATGGCTCTCCTTGGTTTAATCTCTCATAATCTCTCCCTAGGAATATTGCAATGGCCTCCTAACTAATTTTTCTGCCTCCAGCCTCATATCCTACAAATCCATCTTCTGCATTGTGAACAAGGTAACACTTATAAAATGCAAATTTCATCATGACTCTACATACTTAAAATACTTCATTAGCCTTTCAAAATGTATGTAACACACAGGACCTGGCTCTTTGTGAGAAAAAAATAATAGTCAACTTCCCTATATCTGTTGAATTTCCTATCACATAACTTCCTGTTAGGAAAATACATGGTCCATGCAAAATTAAAATACCTAATGTTTATAAGACAAATTCTATTTTCTTTCAGGTCCAAAATCACTACTATTCACAAGTAGCTTCTGACAAGGACTTTTTATAAGATTTCTCTCTCCTACTTTACCCTAAGATTCCCCTCACCTCTTCTTTTTTATACATCCATCACCTAGATACCACGAAATCTCCACTCTGTTGCTGACAAAACTTAATTTTCAAATGGATTTTAGATTCTACTCTTATATAAAAGAAAAATCTATGATTTTTTATGCAGAGTAACTCAATTATGATAGCAGCTCAGTTGCCAATGGACAAATTCCCTCCTTTCTTAGAAAGCAATAGCTTTAAATCAATTCTAAGGCTCCACTCTTATATTCCAAAACACATTCTTTCTAGCAAGCTATTTTTACCCATTTTGCATGTTAAACTTCTGTAATAGCAACATATGGACATTTTCATAACAATCTATGCTGGCTCAAGCCTCCTGAATTTTGACATGCATGTTCTTTGTGTCCTTCTTCCTCTGGAAGCCTTTTCTCTTGCAAACTTCACTTCATATGTCATTTTTTATTGGAAGTTTTCTCTTCCAACCATAGTGAGTAAGGAATCCTTTTTCCAAATCATTTCTATTTTAGATATTTCACTTTAGTCTTTATGCTATATTGTAACTTCTTTGCTAGGAGTGTTGCCCAAAATTCAGACTAGAGGTGGCTTTGATAGTTTTGATGAATAAACAAATAAATGCATGAGTATCTCAATGAGGTTTTTGAGGCACAAACATGGAAGAGTTCTTGGTGAATAATCAATATTCTATACATGCTTTTTTTCTGGGTGGTTTACTGTGCAATAGCAGCAAGCCTCTTTGATGTTAAGCTGTCCCAGGAAGACCACCAAGAGGACCTTCAAAGGCCATCAGGGGCCAAGCCACCACAGTGACTCAGAGATATAGCAAACTGGGTGCTAAATACACTCAACTCTTTGCCAGGCTGTGCCCTGCCAGCACCTTTATATTTTGAGGAATGAGAATAAGGGCAGCTCAATAATGATTGGTATTGTGGGTACAGCTGAGGAGCTCCCATTTTAAAACCAGCTATCTGGAGAAGGTTAGAGCTCAGAGCAAAAGAAATAAAATAAAATAAAATGCTGTCTGGCCTCAGTGTGGAGTTGGAGAGCATCCTGAGCCATAGTACTGTGTGGGAGAGTGTGGGGAGCTGAAGAAAGTTGTCAGGAGCTTAGAGATAATGTCTCTAACTGCATAGTTTAGAAACAGGAGAAGAAATAGCCAGGCATTAGACTAGATGAAATGTGCGGAAGTGCCTCATTTCATTAGCACAATAGGCCTGCAAACTCAATATTATTCCCATGTTATAGGTGAAGACCCTAGGGCTGAATGAAATCAAGTCATTTAATGAAGGCTATATAGATAGTAACTTTCTAGACCAAGTTACAAAATTAGGTCTGGTCTTATTCCAAGGAAATCATTGTTTTATTGTTACTATTTTCTTAACCCTGTAGTACAAGACATTGGTCTCAAAGTGTGGAAGCTAAGAAACAATGGACTTGAAAGTAGAGTAGTGGGGAAAAGTTGGAGGGAGGTTAGAAGACAGTGGGTTGGATTTAATCAGTGCATGCTGTATGCATATATGGAAATATCAACTCAGCACCATAAATATGTGCAATCAATACATGTTAATAAAAAGTTAATTGTTTTAAGAAAGGAGTAGTTTCGGCTCTTGCTATCCTCATAGTCATCTCAATCCCTATGTTGCAGCCTACTACAGTGCAGTATATCAAGCTATTTCTTTGAGAGAACTCAGCAAGCAATTAATGCCAGATATCATCAAACTGACCATTCACCTGTCATGTACCAAGAAGCAAGAACAAGAGTAATTAGATTATGGTTTCTGATGTCACAATAAGGAAAAAAAGCAAGAAGGTGGTGTGATCCATTTAAAAGAGGCAAGCTCTAGTTTAAAAACAACAGGGACAAGAATTTAAACTAAATGTTAATTTCTGTAATTTGGTGAATAAAAAAGCATTAAACTTCTATTCACATCTTGTTCAAATAGGTTTTGATTGTCATGTTATGTTTTCTATTGTGTTGAAATACAAAATTGGGAATTCATTTCAGATCCACAATAGCATTCAAACATATCGTGTGAAAGAGGTATTTAAGGTATTTTGCTTGATCCTAGTGGTAGAATTAAACCAAAGAATGGAAGCTTCAGTGACCATAATAAAAGAAAATGCTCTTTTATTATGGATAGAGTCATCCAAAGGTGGGAAAATATGCTCCCAGTGAGTCTGAGATATTCAAGAATAAGTGGGATAACACTTAACTGGGATGTTTCAAAAGGATGAAAGTCTCCAGAGAGGTTGGATCAGATGAACTCTAAGGACCTTGCCTGATTTGCAGCTCTTCATTTCTCGGATAGGTGAAAAGAACTTTCCTTCTTTGTTACTGGTTAAACATTTTACATTTATTTGGAAATGATGTACTCTGATATCAGTAATTTGTCTTTGCATGTACTCAATTATGTAATTTGTGTCTATAGCACCCTTGTAGCTCTCATTAATATGAGGTGTTAGTGGACAGTTTCCACCTGTGCTAACTAGCTGCACTTTATTTACTCTGTTATAGTGGACTTTCAACACTGAGCAAGTCTACTGCTAGGCATACTTAAATGTTTATCATAGATAAAGTCAAACTTGAAAAATACAGGCATGAGATTACTCTGAAAAATCATAGCATCATCATTAATTTTTTGACAGAAATGTGAAATTCATTTCTACTCAGCTATTATTAAACATCATCTCAATTTTTGCTTTGTATTTTGCATGCTTTTTGTTTTAAATGTAATAGATCATTTTTAAATATTTAATTTTACTGTATATTTTATTGCAATATTTGGGTTTAATTGTAGACAAGGCAAGCGTATCCTCTGAGTAAAGTTTACAATATAGAGGCGAAGAGGGACTACCAAGGGTCCAAATTCAATGCTGGTGATGAGCACTGTGATAGAGGGAGTAGAAGTACATCAAATAATCACCTAACTTCAGCTTGGGAAGTTGGGGGAGTTTCAAGGAAGGCTACAAGGAAGGATGGCCAAGTGGAAGCCTTAAGGATGAATGACAGGGAGCCTAGGAAAAAGGCTAAGAAGGAAGAAGGGTATGCAAGAAAGAGGGGCATATACAGAGTCACTGAGGTCAGACAGAGCAAGGAGCATTCAAGGAACTAAATGAAGCAAAGTATAAATATGATAGATTGAGGAAGCAATGTAAGTAGGCATGACTGGAGAGAAAGTCACATAGATTATGAAATAAATAGACAATGGGCCACAATACAGTTGAAGCTTCCTGTTGGATTGTCATATATATACCCTAAAAGGTTATAATCCTCAATAAACATCAATATAGTTAGCAACTTTTTCTGCTTTCATGGTTCCACAAATGGTGTCACCCACTACTGAATTCTCACACCTGAACAGGTCACTGAAATTTGTTTTCTAAATTTTTCTCGTATCTTTATTTCTCTCATATCTGCAAAAGTACTCCCTATTTCATTTTTCCTGGTTTATTGCAATAGACAGAAAGTCTTAAAAATCCACATCAACCATAAGACCTACCTTAGATGGATACAGAATGCAGAGAACACTGGGACTCAGGAGAGGAGAATGAGTTGGGCACGATGGCACATGCTTGTAATTCCAGCTACTTGGGAAGCTGAGGCAGGAGGATCCAAGTTTAAGGGCAGCCAGAGCAAATAGTGAGACTCTGTCTCAAAGTGAAAATGAAAACAGGCTGTGGCTATGGCTCAGTGGTAAAATATCCCTGGGTTCAATCCCCAGTGTCATGCATACACACACACACACAGAGAGAGAGAGAGAAAGAGAATGAAAGATTTCCCTCCCAAATTCGGATGTGTGACTGAGTCAGAGTTTGTGAATGTGGTTGATGTACCCCACTAAGTACTACATGGAAACATGATACTGTATGGAAACATGAAAACATCTCCCCAAACCCAAACAACATAGATACATTTTGATTTCTAAAAATACCTGTTGCTGAGACATAAGCCTGAGAAGGAGCCAAAGAACAGAAACACTGAGCATTGTGTTCAGCAGCAGGCACACCATAGGTCTTCTATCATCCCCTTTCTGTATGCTGCCAAACTTTCCTGATTGGCTGTGAGACTTGTTAGGAAACTGCTGACTACTTTCAAACCAGCAACCAAGTGATGTCCACTGTCCTCTTTGCTTCTATGACTTTGGGTATTATAGAGACAACTAAGGAGACTAAAGAAGAGAGATGCTGGTCAATTTGATGTAAAGGATGTAAAATTCCAATTTGACGAGAAGAATAAATTCTAGAGACATGTGTCACATCATGGTGACTATAGTAACAATAATACATTATATACTTGAAAATTCTTGAGAGTGGAAGTGTTCTCAACAGACACACACACACACACACACAATGATAAGCATGTAAGGTAATATATATGTTAATTTGCTTGATTTAACTATTCTACAGTGTGTAAATGTATAAACATGTCATGTTAGCAACTTTTTCTGCTTGACATGTTGATATATTTATATATATAATATATATGTATACATATATAATTTTGTCAATAAAATAAAAAAGAAAAGAAAATATAAGGAAGATTATTCTCATTCTGAATTCCCAAGCATGCTACTAAGACACATGTAGAAATTTTCATCTTTAAAAACAATTGCAAAAGGAAGGAAAAAGTTTTATGGTTTCGTAGGTAGGTTGATACCACCATCAGTTCGATTGCCCTTTTAGCTCCATTCATCTCTCAGTGTAGACAAGGTATTTTTGTGCCTTGTTTTTCCTGCTTTAAAGTCAACTACTTACCCAGAGGAAGAGACAGAGACTATGAAATAACACTGTGAAACAACTTCATGGAGAAGTACTTTGTGCCCATGAAGTATGATCAGCAAGAACACTATCATATGAGAAGGAAGTTTTGACTTGGATCTGATTTGGGAGCTATGTATTTAAAGCCACTCTGTTCATTAGCAATTTCACTGGTAGGAGTTTTACAGGACTAAGTAGAGCTAAGGGTTTCCTGACCCCATTAGCACCCGTGCCAAAGCATAAGCTTGGTTTCCATTCTGCATCTTCATGTTTGATGGTTTTGTACTACTGACTTTCCTATGATCATACTTTCTGTCGAAAAAAAATTAAACACCCCATGGAAGACAGATTCTGAACATGTAGAGACACATTCCTAACCATTTTTTTTTAAATTTGCAAAACCTGTCTTTTTTGTTATATTACTTTTACACAATAAAACAGTATTATTTGATCAATTTCATTCCCCAGTCCCTCCCCTTTTCCTCCTCCTGTTCCCCTTCTTGTATTCTACTGGTCTCCCTTCTGTCTTTTAAAATTTGTTCTAATTAGTTATACCCAGCAGTGGAATGCATTTTGACACATTGTACACAAATGGAGCACAGTCTGGCTGTACATGGTGCCCAGTCACACCAGTAGTGTAATCATACATGTATATAGGGTAATAATGGCTGTCTCATTCTACCATCCTTCCCATCCCCACCGCCCCACCCTTCCCTTCACTCCCTTCTATATAATCCAAAATTCCTTCAATGTTTGTGATTTCATGAGTTTTTTCAAATGTGCAAAGTTGGGTTACTTCTACTACAGTCATGACATTTCCATCATCCCACATGTTCTCACATGCCCTTTTGTAGTCAGTTGCCTCTTCCCACCCATTGCACCCTGGCAACCACTGATCTCTTTTTATCACTATATGTTTTCCTTTCATTGGTTTCATAGGGAACAGAATTGAACAGAATTGTGGAATATATAATATTTTGTTTCTGATTCCTTTTACTTAACACAAAGCTACTGAGCTTTAGCCATGATGTGCCAATAGTTTATTCCTTTTTATTGCCAAATTACATTTGATTTGTATAGATATTTCAAAACTTGATTAACTATTCTACAGTTAATACATATTTGAATATTCTCCTATTTTTAATTATTCTGAGTAAAATTCTTATGATTGTTCCTTCACAAGTTTATATGTACACATATGTTTTTATTTCCTTTGTGTAAATACCTAGAAGTGAAATTTCTGGGTAGTGTGAGAAGTGTATGTGTAATTTAATATTTTATTACCCTCACTTGTCCCATATCCTTGTCAACACTGAGTATTATCAATCATTTCCATTTTGTATTGTAACAAGTACTTTAATGCAAGCGACATTTCATTGTGGTTTTAATTTGCTCTTCTCTAAAGACAAATTATGTTTGTTGAGCATCTTTTCATTTGATTATATACCATCTGTATTTTAGAGAATCATGTATTCAAATTTTTTGACAAATGTGTAATTGGGTTGTTTTTCATCTTAATGATTTCTTCTAATTGATTTTTTAAGTTTTAAAAAATTATTATATCTATGAATGTGAACAATTAGATTTAGTTACTTTAGATTAAATCTAATATGGATTTAATTTTAAATGATTGCTGGATAACTATTTTCCAATAGTGGTCATGCTGCTACTGCTTGTACTTCTCATCAAATTATTTTTAACTTTTTACAATTTAAAATTTATAAATAGTAAGCAAAATAGCATGCTAAAACTCCATGGGCCTATCTATGATGCAGCTCCCATGCCTATAAACTTTCTGTTGTTCATGTTCTTCTGTGCTTTCACTCATTTTATACCACTTGAATATCAGTAGCAATACCAGTGATAGTATTTAGTATTTTAATAGTAATACTAGTGATAATATTTTGAAAATATTCAAATATGTATTAACTGTAGTATAGTTCATCAAGTTTTGGAATATCTATACAAATCAAATGTAATTTGGCAATAAAAAGGAACAAACTATTGGTACCTCATGGCTGAAGCTCAGTAGCTTTGTGTTAAGTTAAAGGAATCAGAAACAAAATATTATATATTCCACAATTCTGTTCAATTCTGTTCCCTGTGAAACACAGGAAAGGCAAAAATATAGTGATAAAAAGAGATCAGTGGTTGCCAGGGTGCAGTGGGTGGGAAGAGGCAACTGACTACAAAAGGGCATGTGAGAACATGTGGGATGATGGAAATACCGTGACTGTAGTAGAAGTAACCTAACTGTGCACATTTGAAAAAACACATGAAATCACACACTGTTTAGGTACAATTTACCTCTAACAAAACATACAAATATTAGATATATAATTCTAAAACTAGATCCACCTGGGTAAGCCACAAATCATGTCTTCATCATAGTAAAGAGTATTATTATCTCCCCTGAAAGTTTCAGGTTCAAATATGTAGTGATTCATAACTTAATTTTATTCCATCAGAGAACTATACTCTTACAATTTTAGTCTTTGAAATATAATGGTTGCTTTATGGCCAACATATATATGTTTTGGTGAACATTCCATGTGTACTTGAAAAGTATCTATTGTGTAGCTAGCTATAAGATGTAATTTCCTATTATTTTATTTATTTATTTATTTTTAAATTTTATTTATTTATTTATTCTACTTAGGTATATGTGATAGCAGCATGCATTTTGACTCATTGTACACAGATGAAGCACAATTTTTCATTTCTCTGGTTGTATGTTATCGTCGCCCGCCGGCAGGAGACAATAACCACGCCATTACTCTCAGAAAGCAATCTTTATTTTTGTTGAGCTCTCTTCTTGCCTTCCTTAGTTCTCTTTTGTTCTCTCTTTTTCCTTCAGCCTCCTTCTATATACTTTTCGTACAGCAGGAAGTAATACCGAGCAGAGTTACAACCAATTAGCAAGAATAGCGTTATCAAGCATGAAGGGAATGCTTGAGCAGAATACAGGCGTGTATCAGAGCAGGCATTGTCCATGAGCCAAGCATGCACAGTGACGTTACCGCCAGCCAATGCTATGCACTTCCTTAAGTTGTCCACCTGTTTACTGCAAGTTTCTGGCATATAGCCAGGTCGCCATCTCGAAAGGGCGGGGCAGCTCCCGGGCCCAGAGAGCCTGCCCCCAACAGTATGTGATGTAGAATCACAACATACATGCAGTCATACACAAAGCTAGGGCTATGATGTTCATCAAATTCCACCATCTTTACTGTCTCCCTGTCCCCTACCCCTCCCCCCCTTTCACCAAAGTTCCTCCATTCTTCCTGTGTCTTCCCCCACATTATGGATCAGATTCCACTTGTCAGAAAGAACATTCGGCATTTGGATTTTTGAGATTGGCTTACTTCCCCTAGCATGATATTCTCCAACTCCATCCATTTACCTGCAAATGGCATAATTTTGTTCTCTTTTATTGCTGAGTAATATTCCATTGTGTATATATACCACAGTTTCTTTATCCAGTCATCTATCGAAGGGCATCTATGTTGGTTCCACAGTTTAGCTATTGTGAATTGAGTTTCTATAAACATTGAAGTGGCTGTGTCACTGTACTATGCTGTTTTTAAGTCTTCTGGGTATAGACCAAGGAGTGGCATAGCTGAGTCAAATGGTGGTTACATTCCAAGTTTTCTAAGGAATCTCCACACTGTTTTCCAAATTGGTTGCACCAATTTTCAGCACCACCAGCAATGTATGAGTGTGCCTTTTCCCCACAACCTCGCCAACAATTATTGTTGTTTGTATTCTTGATAATTGCCATTCTGACTGGCATGAGATGAAATCTTGGACTAGTTTTGATTTTCATTTCTCTAATTGCTAGAGATGTTGAACATTTTTTCTTATGTCTGTTGATCAATTGAATATCTTCTGTGAAGTTTCTGTTCAGCTCCTTGGCCCATTTATTGATTGGGTTGTTTGTTTTTTTGGTGATAACTTTTTTGAGTTCTTTATATATCCTGGAGATTAGTGCTCTATCAGATGTGTATGTGGCAAAGATTTGTTCCCAGAATGTCGGCTCTCTGTTCACTTCATTGATTATTTCTTTTGCTGAGAAGAAGCTTTTTAATTTGAATCCATCCCATTTATTGATTCTTGATTTTACTTCTTGTGCTACAGGAGTCTTTTTAAGGAAGTAAAGTCCTAATCCTACACAGTGAAGATTTGGGCCTATTTTTTCTTCTATTAGGTGTTGGGTCTCTGGTCTGATTCCCAGGTCCTTGATCCACTTTGAGTTGAATTTTGTGCATAGTGAGAGATAGGGGTTTAGTTTCATTTTGCTGCATATGGATTTCCAGTTTTCCCAGCACCATTTGTTGAACAGGCTATCTTTTCTCCAGTGTACATGCTTGGCTCCTTTGTCTAGTATAAGGTAACTGTATTTAAGTGGGTTCATCTCTGTGTCTTCTATTCTATACCATTGGTCTATATGTCTATTTTGGTGCCAGTATCATGCCGTTTTTGTTACTATAGCTTTGTAGTATAATTTAAGGTCTGCTATTGTGATGCCTCCTGCTTCACTCTTCTTGCTAAGGATTGCTTTGGCTATTCTGGGTCTCTTATTCTTCCAAATGAATTTCATGATTGCCTTTTCTATTTCTATAAGGAATGATGTTGAGATTTTAATTGAATTTTGCATTGAATCTATATAGTGCTTTGGGTAGTATGGCCATTTTAACAATATTAATTCTTCCTATCCAGGAGCATGGAAGATTTTTCCATCTTCTAAGGTCTTCTTCAATTTCTTTCTTCAGTGTCTTGCAGTTTGCATTGTAGAGGTCTTTCAACTCTTTTGTTAAATTGATTCCAAAGTTTTTTTTTTTTTTGAGGCTATTGTGAATGGGATAGTTTTCCTAATTTCTCTTTCAGAGGGTTTATCACTGATTTATAGAAATGCAATTGATTTATGGGTGTTGATTTTATATCCTGCTACTTTGCTGAAATCATTTATTCTGGTAGAATTTTTTGATCCTCTATGTATAGAATCATGTCATCTGCAAATAATGATAGTTTGAGTTCTTCTTTTCCTATTCATATCCCTTTAATTTCTTTCATCTGTCTAATTACTCTGGCTAGTGTTTCATGTTGAATAGCAGTGGTGAAAGAGAGCATCCCTGTCTTGCTCCCATTTTTAGAGGGAATGCTTCCAATTTTTGTCCATTTAGGATGATGTTGGCCTTGGGTTTAGCAGAGATAGCTTTTACATGCTATCTATGTAGCATGTAAAACAAGCTGAGGCATGTTCCTTCTATCCCTGGTTTTTCTAGTGTTTTGAACATAAAAGAGTGCTGTATTTTGTCAATTGCTTTCTCTGCATCAATTGATAAAACCCTATGACTCTCATCTTTAAGTCTATTGATGTGATGGATTACATTAATTGATCTCTGTATGTTGAACCAAACTTGCATCCTGGAATGAATCCCACTTGATCATGGTGCACTATTTTTTTGATATGTTTTTGTATGCGATTTGCCAAAATTTTATTGAGAATTTTTGCATCTATGTTCATCAGGGATATTGGTCTGAAATTTTCTTTCTTTGATGTGTCTCTGTCTGGTTTTGAAATCAGGGTGATACTCACCCCATAGAATGAGTTTGGAAGGGTTCCCTTCTTTTCTATTTCATGAAATAGTTTGAGGAGCATTGGTATTAATTCTTCTTTGAAGGTCTTCTAGAACTCGGCTGAGAATCCATCTGGACCTGGGCTTTTCTTGGTTGGCAGGCTCTTGAAGGCATCTTCTATTTCCTTACTTGAAATTGATCTATTTAAGTTGTGTATGATGTCTTGGTTCAGTTTGGGTAGGTCATATGCCTCTAGAAATTTGTCAGTGTCTTCAGGGTTTTCTATTTTACTGTAGTATAAATTTTCAAAATAGTTTCTAATTATCTTCTGTATTTCAGTAGTGTCTGTCGTGATATTTCCTTTTTCATCATGAATTTTAGTAATTTGGGTTTTCTCTCTCCTTCTTTTCATTAGAGTAGCTAAGGATTTGTCAATTTTGTTTAAAGAACCAGCTTTTTGTTTTGTCAATTTTTTGAATTGTTTCTTTTGTTTCAATTTCATTGATTTCAGCCAAGATTTTAATCATTTCCTTTCTTCTATTTCTTTTGGTGTTGGTTTGTTCTTCTTTTACTAAGGCTTTGAGATGAAGAGTCAAGTCATTTATTTTTTGACTTTTACTTCTTTTAATAAATGAACTTAATGCAATGAACTTTCCTCTTAGCACTGCCTTCATGGTGTCCCAGAGATTTTGATATGTTGTATTGAAGCTTTCATTTACCTCTAAGAATTTTTTTTTATCTCTTCCCTGATGTCTTCTATTATCCATGCATCATTCAATAGTATATTATTTAGTTTCCAGGTGTTGGAGTAGTTTCTAATTTTTAGTCTCTCATCAATTTCCAATTTTATTCCATTGTGGTCAGATAGGATGCAGGGTAGTATCTCTATGTTTTTGTATTTGCAAAGGCTGGCTTTGTGACATAATATATGACCTATTTTGGAAAAAGATCCATGTGCTCGTTGATGGATGGAACACTTTATATGTATTTGTTAAGTCTAAATTATTGATAGTTTTATTGAGTTTTATGGTTTCTTTGTTTAGTTTTTGTTTGGAAGATCTATCCAGTGGTGAGAGAGCTGTGTTAAAGTCACCAAGTATTATTGTGTTGTGGTCTATTTGATTCTTGTATTTGAGAAGAATTTGTTTGATATACATAGAAGTGCCATTTTGGGGGGCATAGATATTTATGATTGTTATGTCTTGTTGATGTATGATTTCTTTAAGAAGTATGAAATGTTCTTTGTTATTCCTTTTCACCAGCTTTGGTGTAAAGTCCATTTTATCTGATATGAGAATGGAAACTCCTGCTTGTTCACACAGTCCATGTGAGTGATAACATTTTTTCCTACCCTTTCACTTTCAGTCTGTGGATGTCTTTTCCTGTGAGATGATTCTCTTGGAGGCAGCATATTGTTGGGTCTTTTTTTTTAATCCATTCTGTCAGTCTATGTCTTTTAATTGGTGCATTTAGGCCATTCACATTCAGGGTTATTATTGAAATATGATTTGTAGTCCTGGTCATTTTGGTTTATTTTTATCTTGACTTGGTTTCTCCTTTGATTGCCCCCCCTTTTTAATGTAGTTCCTCTTTTGTATATTTTCATTGTTGGTTGTTATTTCCTCCTCCTGGAATATTTTGCCAAGAATGTTGTGTAGTGCAGGCTTTCTTGCTGTAAATTCTTTTGTTTATCATGAAAGGTTTTTATTTCATCATCAAATCTGAAGCTCAATTTTGCTGGATATAAGATTCTTGGTTGGAGCCGGGCGCGGTGGCCCAAGCCTGTAATCCCAGCACTTAGGGAGGCTGAGACAGGAGAATCATGAGTTCAAAGCCAGCCTCAGCAATGGTGAGATGCTAAGCAACTCAGTGAGACCCTGTCTCGACATAAAACACAAAATAGGTCTGGGGATGTGGCTCAGTGGTCGAGTACCCCTGAGTTCAATCCCCAGTACCAAAA